>PVJS01029421.1:0-24787 GCA_004027185.1 Glis glis
ACCTGATCATGACACACCCAAGATTATGTGATTTTGGGTGTGTAACAGCAGATTAAAGAGAAAGCCCTGCCCTGAATGTAGGCAGCAGGATTCTGATAGGTGTGGACTTAGATAAAGAGGAAGAAGCCGCGTAGAGTGCGCTCGACTCTTTCCGAGGAAAACGCATCTGCTCTCGCCTGAGATCGTCAGCCGCCGGCTTCGCCTTTCTCTGAAGAGCTTCTTGATCTTCTCGGCCTCCAGCTCTTGGAACTGAAACTTCACCATCGTTTCTCCAAAGAGCTTCCTGATCTTCACGTCTTGGACTGGGACTGAATTAGTGGTTGCTCTGATCCTAAGACTCCAGCTCTTAGACCGTTCGACCAGCTACTGGTTCCTCTGACTCTCCATGTGCAGTCAGAACCTGGGACTACATTGCTTCAAACTGTAAGCCCATCTGATAAATCCCTTTTTTCAAATATGCTCATTCTGTGTATTCTGTTAATCTAGAGAACCCTGTCCAATACACTTCTCATGATCCTCATCATTTTCTTAGAGAATTGCCTCCCAATCGGTCTCACTGTTTCAACTCTGCTTTCTCTACAAGCTATTCTCCTGTAGCACTTAGAAGATGAGTAACATCTTTGTAAAACCTAAGTTTGACTACCCCTAGCAATGCGCGCACACACACACACACACACACACACACCAGAATAGCAATTAGAATGTCAAATTTTAAAACTCATGGACAACACATGAAGAAAATAGGTGACAAGGCATCTCAATAATCCTGACAATACAAACAGGTAGGGACAAACCCTCGAGACTACAGCATTTGCACTGGAGGAAATAAAAAAAGTAAAAAGAAAAAATAATCTGTTAATTGAAAACTGGAGATCCCAAACTTCCCGGCTCATATTCACTGAAAAATAACAAAGTATCATATGCCAATCTGGGAAAAGCATCTGAAACAGGATGAGGATTTCTTTTCCTTTTTCTTTTCTTGGGGGAAGGGGCACTGGAGATTGAACCCAGGCTCATTCTACCAAACTACCACCCTACCCTTTTCATTTTTTATTTTGAAACAGTGTTTCCTCACTAAGTTGCTAGAGGTCTCTCTAAGTTGCTGAGGCTGGCCTCGAACATGAGATCCTCCTGTCTCATCCTTGGAATTGCCCCATGGGGGAGGCTTTCCTTTCAAGGTTTTTGGCTGCTGAAAGGCGCCATGCAGGGCTGGAGAGAGCTGGGACTGTTCTTCATTCAGGAAATCTTAAAACCAGCCTAATGAATCTCCCTCGCAGGACAAAGCCTTGCTCTGAGGAGGAAACACAATGAGTGTACAAGAAAAAATACTGTGAGCAAAGGGAAAGGAAGGTTTAGGAAAGAGAGACAGAGACAATACCACATAGTCATGTCAGTAATGCAAATGAATTTAACACACATGTTTAAAAAACATTTTCACATTTTCTAACAAAGCAAAATACAACAAAATACCTCAAATTCAGATAAAAGTAATTTATCAAAGTATGATCTTAAATGCAAAGAAAAAGAAAGCAGGTTACCTTTATATTTGATAAGCTAGGGTTCAGACCAAAATGCATAAAAATAACACATTTAATACCACAGGCTATAATTTATAATAATGATACAATAGTTATTAGTGTTTGAAAAAAACTTTACCATACCACTCAGTCCAAGACAGGCCAAATGGACAAAAATTTGGTAAGAATATAGAAGAATTTACAAACATAATCAATAGAATAGATATTATAGATATATAAAACTTTGTATCTCAATAGTAAAGAATTACATCTTATTTTCAAATGCACAGGGAACATTTATTAAGACTGAGTATTAGGCCACCCAAAGAATTAAATAAATCTATATAATCAAAAAAATAGAAATAAGATGAATAACATCTTCCAAATGTAAATAATAAAATTGGAAATTAATAATACACTTTTAAAGATCCTTCAATATGCAAACTTTAATAGTGATACTTTACTAAACAAGTCTTAGTCAAGGAAAAATAGACTGAAATTAAGATTTTTCCCTGAAATTAAATGGAAGAAACCTATTTCAGTTTTAAATTGTTGGTTTATGTTCTGTCTAATACATAGATAATGCTGAGTGTGTTTTTCTTTCTCATATTTTTAGCTGAGTGGTCAGTGTGTAAATTTGGTCAGTGTGTAAATAAAAGTGCATCCTTAACAAAGGCAGTTCAACTGCTATCTTACTTTACATCTCAGCATGCAAGAAGAAATAAAATCAACTATCAACCAGATGGCCAAAATAATGTTTCCATGATCAAAACATAAAAGTAATGGTTAAGGTTTGATTTAAATTATTGCCCTAAAATAGCTTCATTAATACTGGCTAGCACTTAACCAGTGAATTTACAATGGTTGAAAATAATTATTTGCCAAACCTGACTGATCCTAAGATTTATCTTGGTGGCATGGTGGCATTGTTTAAGATGCAGACTCCAAGGCTCCCCACTGAAGATTCTGATTCAGTTCCACTGGCATAGACTGGTTATTTGGATTTTAAACCAACTCAGCAGCTGATTCTTTGGATCAGCCAAGTTTAGTCAAATCCAGGAGCAAGCTATCAACCATGGGTCTTGAGAGGAGACCTTATGAGTCTCAGAGACTAAAGGAAGAAGGCTTATGTGGGAGACAGATCTTACCTTCACTCAGTTCTCAATACCTGAACAAGAACTAGGGAGGGGGAATTGAAAGGTAAGGTCAGATGACTGGGGTCTGACTGAAAGGAATCTGTCTTCTAAAAAATAGAAAATTTTACACCAATGGTTCTGCAACTAGAGTGAGTAATCAAAACTGGGACGTGTGGCCATGTCTTTTTAAAATAAGCTCCCCCAGGGAGTTCTGATGCTGGTCCATAGGCCTCACATAGAGAAAGACTAATATAAATTGTTTTCAAAACATGTAATAGCAGTCAGCCGCTTCGAGTCCTTCCTGATGAATTCACTCTCTTTGCCTTACTCTGCAGACTTGCAGACTTGCTCACTAGTTATTTTGTATGTGTGTGTTCTCTCTCTTCAAATAGACTAACAAGCTTGCTTAACAGTGATGATGTGTTTAATCTATTAGAACCCCCACATAGTAGTTGTTAGTGACAATTACTGATTGATTCCTTCAACTGACATTTACCAAGTGTTTACTGTGCCTAAGAAAGGCTCTGAGCTAAATGCTGAGTAACTCCTATTTGATGATAGATTCTCCTTTGCTCTTCAAGATTTCTTGGCATGTTTGGGGACAGAGGAGGCGATCCCAAGTGTACACCAATATTTTCTTGTGTGTATGTTCCTTGCATGTGTGCACATGCTCACACGCATTCCAAGCACAACTGAGCCTTAGGCTTTTTGCAATTATAGGTAAGTATGGAAGGAGGAGGGGTCTGGTCTGTGTGTGATGCCCATGCCCCTTGTTCTTACAGTTAAATACTACAAGCACCGTGAATAGGAATTGGATGACAATACAGAGGAGTAAGTCCTAGAGAAATTCCAGCCCCTCACACTGTGTGGGCATCAGCTCTTCCTAATTAAAAAAATAGTTATTGACTTTCATTGTGTGCCAGACACTGCTGTGTGATTCTCATGCATTTTCTCTATAAGGTAATAGTATATCCATTCCTAATTTGCAGGAAGGAAATGGAAGCTAAGAAAGTGAAGTAACTTGCCAAGACAAAGAGATATGAGGTTGGCTCAAGAACCCACCCCCAACTCTCCTCCACACTGTTGGAGTTTAAACCACTGGAGGGAGGGGCGTGGCCCTGGACAACGCCTTGTGGAATGTGGACAAAGCGGGTTCATACTTCAACTCATCTCTCCTCCAGATCTAGTGGAGAGAACTGTTCTGTGTTCTAAAGAACACATCTGATCATGTTACTTAGTGATATGGTGCCAATATTCAGCCCAGACTCATTAGAAGAACAACTGAAGCCTTTTACAGTCTGGTATAAGCCTTTCTTCCCAGTCTTCTGGAATCACTTGAATTTCCTCAAAAGTGCATTGCAACTGTTGTTCTGCACCTAATTGCAATGTTTTTTTTTTTTCCCACAAAACCTCTGGTCCTGGGGAAGGAAGGATGTAACACTCTTAATTGGATCTCTGGAGGGAGTTAAAATCTTCTCATGAAACTCATCTCTGTCCAGTCCCCACCCTGAGGCACTCACACTGAGTTAAGTTCTCCATTTCTGCTTTCCAAAACATCCTGGGCCTACCTCTTGCTATAGCTATGTTTCACAACTAATTAATGCCAATCTCAATATCATGTATGAGGAAGGAGAGGGAGTGGGGCGGGAGCCAGAGAGGAAGCTCACCAAGTGCTGTGTGGGTGTACATCCCTATCACTCTGAACTTCATTATGAAGTATGATTACAATGCACCAATAAAAGTGTATTTTAAAAAGCCCTCTTGCCCCTCTGGGTCTCCTTATCATCTCTATGTTCTTCCAATGTCTATTGCCAATTAGGGGTAGCAACCAGATTTGGCCATTCTTCCATGGTAGAAGGATTTGGTGTGTGTGTGTGTGAGTGCAGTAGGGGCGTCTCTGGAGATGGAGGGCCAGGCTGATGGCTGAAGGTTCCCTGTCTATGAGTTTGAAGGAGAGACTGGCATCTCCTAGAGAGACTGCATGCCAATGAACCCTGGTTAATGCTGGCAGAGCTTGCTGGTAAGAGGAGTCTGTACCTTACAAGCTGTTTTCCTTTCTGGAGAGATTTACCTTGTAGTCCTATAAATTTTTTCAAAGTTCTCATTCTCATCTTAAGATGGTGTAGAAAGTCTGCCAAGTACACAATTCCTCATTTTAGCTCTGGTATCTAGCAACATTCTCTTTTCTTTTGAGTTCCTCAGCCCCCCTTTTCCTCAAGGCATTCAACATTTCTCCTTCTATTCCATATTCTCAGCCAGCTTCACCCCCAAACCTTCCACTGAGGCAGCCTCCTGGTGCACAATTTTCCACACACAGAAACCTCCTGAACTGGTTCATATTATAGAACAAATTGACCACTCTTTCCCTTGTTTTTGTTTAATTAAGAAAAAAAAGCAAACAGCTTTCCATTATTCAGTTTCTTTGGCGCAAACTTCCTAGAGTCTGGGTTTCTTTCTTCTCTCCCCTCCTTTTTTTAATCTTTCAAGTTTCCTTCTCTTCAGGTCCCTCTTCATTTGACATTTATTGGTCAGTTTCCCTTAATGGTTCACCACAAAGTGTTCTATGTGTAATTAAGAACTTAATTTGTTCCATAACCAAATAAAGGATTTACATTTATATATACTCATTAGAAGAGGAGACCCTGTTATCACAAGGCCTTACATTTTTCTGTATCTAATCAAAGTCTTAAAATGATTCAAGGCTGGTCTCTAAAAGTGTTAAGTGTTTTGCTGAAGGATGCTTTTAGATTTGATCTAAAATATATCCTTATGTATTTGTTTGTGAAGAGAAAGCACCAATGAGTGGGAGCTGAAATTCTGGTTTAACATTTCAGGGTGTGGGACCCCAAATTAATAAACAATAGGTTAATTATAAAATTGCTCTATCTCAAGTTGAAGAATAGTGTAAATTAAATACTGAGTGAATTATATACTGGAAGTCGGTTCCTTTATTATATTCCATGTAAAATTCTAAAAGGTAAAGAAGAATCTCATTAGTTCTGCTTAAGTAAAAATAATTCATTGCTGATAATATAGTGTGCTTTAGAAAATTCTTTCATCAAAGATTGTTTAACCTTCTGAACTCAAAGGATTAAAAGATACCATTGGCAAACTCCTTGAATGACCTTAATATACACAGCTAAGAACTCAAAGTCCAAAAAGGACTATGTGATTCTCTATGCCAGTAACTTGTGTATAAGTTACCATCTAGAAATTAATAAGACTATTATAATATTATTGGATTGATCATAGCTGTATGTGTGTGTTTGGAGGGAGGAAGAGAGGTAGTATGAGGTATGAAATGGGAAAGGAGAGAAAGGTCTTCAGAGGTAAACCTAATTCCATCTACTTAGATGATAATCTGGAATAAATTCAACCAGAAATTTAAATATATCTGGGTTGCATGACAGAAATTAAAGAGACTCATCAAAAGGCCCTAAACCATATCTTGTATATAACATATGAATGGAAGAGCCAGAAATAAAAATCTCAAATGTACTTACATTTGAGTTAATCTTAATGTAAAATTTAATGTTAATTTAACTAACTTCTATTCAGTATTTACTTTGCTGGGTCCTTTACTGGGTGTTTTATACTAAATCATCTCATTTGTTAGGCCCCATAAATAGTCTTATTTTAAATAGAAAGAAACAAGCTTAAATGTTAAATAAATTTGCACAAGGCAATTGCAAAATGATGATGTACAAAGTTCTAGTTCCAGATCTTAAAATTTTACATTACAAAGTGCTGTTCTGTAGTATGTGAAGCAGCAGTCCCTTGAGGAGATGTGGAGTCTGCTACTGGCCAGCTGCTGCGTGCTGTGTGTGACAACATTGAAACCCCGGGCCTCCTTTACATAGTTTATAGTCTGGGAACTACACAGAGATGCCAGGAGCCTGCAACAGAGGGGTGGGAGGGAGAGAGAGAGAGAGAGAGAGAGAGAAAGAAGTTTAAGGATTAGAACAAAAATTGCCATTTCTTTTGCAGACTACTTATCTTTTTACTTATCTTTCAAGAAAGTGCGAGATAACCCCGAAAAAATGTATTAAAACTAATTAAAAAGGTCAGCCTAGCTGTTAAACATATTTTAAAATTAATAGCCTCTTCCAGGCCAGGAAAAACCAATTAGAAAATGTGAAAGGGGAAAAATGTAACATTTGCAAGAGCAGTTAAAACTATGAGATAGCTAGGAGGAATCTTTTTAAAGGGAAAATTACAAAATATTCTTGAGAGACACAAAAATCTAAATAAATAGGGATTCATAAAAATTATATTTCATACATATTATGTGCCAGTCATTCTTCCAGATGCCAGTTCTTTAGTAGTTAAGACAGGAGATAGAAAATAAAACATAAGCAAATAAATTTAATGTTAAGTGGTGATGAGTGGTAAGGGTGAGGAAGGGAGGCTTCTCCAATGAGGAAACTTCAGCAGACACCTGAAGAGAGGGAGCAAGCTGCAGGGATATCTGGGGCAGAGATTTCCAGGCAAAGGAAGAAATATGGACAGAACAACCTGCTTAGCATTGTTGAAGAACAGCAGGCAGGTGCAGAATGAGTGTCAGTGGGAGATGAGGTCTGAGAGAGTAGGGGCCAAGACATGTTCATATCCTGCCAGATTTTACTCTTAGAAGTGATGTTAAAATGAAGGAAATTATATCTTTTCTCTTACTTGACTATTTTCTTAGGGTATATTCCTGGAGGAGAACAGTTTAACTTTTAAGAAAGAAAGAAAGAAAACCTTTTTCTGTATTGCTGATTGTGGTAGACTATAAATTATCAACCTAATGCCTATTGCTTTTTACTACTAGAACTACTTTTTCAAATGTGGGGTGGGGAAGTAGGGTAGAAAATGACATCTGCCACTCCTTTGTTGCTAGGATGAGCAGAGAACACAGCTAACCAAGGAGACCCCAGCTCTTGACATGCAACTGTCTCAGCTAGCACACCTGGTTTGTTTCATGCTCTTCTCCCTATCTCCTGTCTAGAACATAGACTTGGTATCTTGTGGGGGTTGCAGTGGGAGATCAAGGAGGTTGAATGGAGTGGTAGGAATGGGGCCATTTTATAGCCCTGAGGAAAGGAGAATAGGGAAGGGTCACTGGGCAGAAAGAAAGGCAGCCTGGGTTCCTGCTTACATCAGGAAGCTGCCCTACCAATCCTGGGCTTCATTGTTATCCCTGATTTGTGGGTTTCTGTTAGTGGCTGGATGTAATTCTTGAATTTATGCATGTAATAATCATCTCATTTTTAATCAATAGATTTTCTAAAAATCTGGTATTTCCTTTCTACTTTTCTGAAGTAGCAATAAAAATATTCTGTGTTATGGAATTCTATGATAAGTTGACCATTTAATGAAGAAGAATGTCTTTTTGCATAACTTGGGGGTCACATTCCCTGGGAATATAAAACCTCCCTCACCACTCCTTAATTGTGACTTCTGGTGCTTTCAAAATTTTATCCAGGGAAATAGAACCCAAAATACAATTCCTTCAGGAACAAAAGAAAGCTGAAATCCCCTGAAGCTCCAAATTGTCCTCCAAAGCAGCTGGAGCAAGAAGACTAGGACTAGGTAACTAATATCTTATCTTTCAGAAGTGTACAGTTCATAATGTCTCTTGGCCACAGAGAGAAGCTTATTTGCTAACTCATTGGAACTCTATTGCAAATTATTGTTGACAAGTAATTGTGAATTTATAAAGAATTTATAAACAGTCTATGAGACTGCATGATTACAAAATAGTTATTTGTTAAAGTAGATAAAGTTCTACCAATGTTAACTGATTGCAAATATATACATATACATATATATTCATATGCACACACATATAGGAAAATATATGTATGTATATACATACATGTACATGCAGCATATCATGTACCTACTTCAATCATATTAGTTTTGTATAGGTATTTCACTAGGCTTTCAAAATACACTTGTTAGCCAGGTGTGGTGGCGTACGCTTGTAATCCCAGTACTTGGGAGGCTGATCCAGGTTCACAGCCAGCCTCGGCTACTTAGTGGGGCCCTCCGCAACTTAATGAGACCCTTTTTCAAAATAAAGAATAAGATAGGGTTGGAGGTATAGCTTGGATAGCTTGGAGTTAGAATGCCCCTGGGTTCCATTCCCAGTAACACACACACACACACACACACACACACGCGATATTTGTTTATTGATTGATTTTAGGTTCCTGTTGAAATGAGACAAGGACATTTCTCTCTAAATAATAAATGAAATACTTTTTAATCTGTCTGAACAGTATACACACAAAGAATGAGGAATGAGCCAGAATAAGGTTTTTACCACCAGGCTGAGTTCCCAGAACTCATTCCTGGATTTTGGCTGGGTTGACACTAAGAAGCAGGACTTGAACTGGGAAGAAGAGAAGTTTAAGTTTAGGACTACAGAAGATAATGGCTGACCTAATCAGGGATCATTTTCAGTGATCCACATTGGGGTCTGAGATAGCCTTCCTAACAGGTCCAGCAATAAATCAACTTAGGAGCAGGGAACATGGGGGCAATCACATATGATGTTTTTTTTTCCTTTCTCTTTTGAACAAACAAAACCACCACAAAATTATTGTTGTATTATGAAATTCATTTCGTGGATTTGAGGGAAGATGGAGAAAACTATAAAAATAGTTCAAGCTTTTGTAATTATTCAAACAATACATATGTGTTATATAAAGAATATGCCAATATGTCCCTTTCATGCCAAATATTCTTCATTCCAGCAAACAGTGCTATCAGATAGTGTGATGCCTCATCCACCTTTTCTTATGCCATTTATGAACATCCACAAACATGTAGGGTTTTCCTCCATTATTTTTTTACAAGAATAGGACCATAATATATCGTTGTTTTATAACCATTCTTTTTGGTAACTGTAAAATAAGCTGTAGTTTGAATGTTTCACAGTTGATTCAACCAGTCCCTTTACTATATTGAACATATATATGGACAGATATATACTCTTTTTCTCACTGTTGAACATCAATTTCTTCTGAAGTCCTAAAATTCAGGGTTCATAAGAATTCTGAAGCCACCCACTTCCAAAATGGACTCAAGATGATGGGACAAAGTTTCTCATTCTTCAGCACTTATTTCTGTTCCTTTACTCCACTATGCATCTTGCCTATTATTCCACTTTACTGCATGCAAGAGAAGCATCCCTGAGTGAAATTTGTCAGCATTCAATCAAGACGGTATTGTACAAGAAAGGGGCTGACTTTATCTTTATAATTAAGAAGGAAATGTGAGGAAGGAATGCCCTTGGCTACCAGATTGGTAACTCTCCTACTGATGTCAAACTCTTCTAATCTGATGTGGTTGTTGAGATCATGAGCCACATCCCTTATAGATATCAAGATGTTTCTCCTCTAAGGGAAGTAGACAGCCACACATGTCAGTCATACTGAGAAATGGATCTTGGGACAGGAAATGAGGAAATGGAAGGTTGACATTAGCATGTGTCTTAGTCTGATCTGTGCTCCTATAATTAAATACCACAAACTGGTTAAATTGTAGTGAAAAATTTTGTTTTTATAGTTTTAGAGTCTGGGAAGACTAAGATTAAGGGGAACCCCATCTAGAAAGGGCCTTCTTGCTGCTTCATTCCATGTCTGAATGTGGAAGGTCAAGAGTATGTGAATGCACGTGTGAGAGACGAGGGAAGGGGGGCATAGTCATCCTTTTTTTTAAAAAACACAGTAACTCATTTCCCACGACAAATAACCTACTCTGTGATAACAGCATTGATCCATTCACGAAGTCAGAGACCTTATGACCCAATCACCTCTTTAAGGTCCCATCTAAGCTGGGAGTGATGGCGCATGCTTGTAATCCCAATACTTGGGAGGCTAAGACAGGAGGATCAGGTTTGAGGATAGCCTCGACAGCATAGCGAGACTCTCAGCAACCTAGTGAGACCCTGTTTCAAACTAAAAAATAAAATGGGGCTGGGGGTGTGGCTCAGAGGTAGACCTCCCCTGGGTTTAATCCCCAGTACAACAAAAAAAAGTCCCATCTATCAATACTGTTTCATTGGGAATTAAGTTTCCAATACATGAATGTTGGGGAGAACAATTAAACATAGCAGTCTTAAGGGAAGTTTAGAATAGAAGCTTCTCTAGGTCTTCTCAGACATGGACCAAAGATGTTCAGAATGTCCCCAGATGGTGAGGGAATAGAACCTGCACCAAATAGACACACAACAAGAACCAGGCAGGGAGGAAAGCTTGTAATTGGACAGGGAAGAGTATATGGCCTGGCAGGGAAACAATGCCAGGGGTTTTCCTAAGTATCAGCTAAGGTCTGTGCTGCAGGATCAATTCTAGAGAACAAGTTTGTATCTCTGTGTTGTAATTCTCTTCCATTACTTGGAAACTTTAAGTCTTCTTAAACTTTATAGACACAAGAAGGCTTTGGAAATGAAGAGACCCGGGCAAAATTGTCTATTTTTATGCTTAAGTTTGATGAAAAATGGAAAGCCGTATAGAAATGTAATTGGACAAAGGAGTATGATCTAATGGTAATAGACAGAGGGGGGAAACCCAGGAAGACCTGTCTGTCCAGATTCTTCTTGGCCTTTCTTGTAGCATTTGTTTTTTCTGGGTGTGGGGTGAGCCCCCTCTGGAATAAAGGTGTCCAAGGGGAAAGGGGGAAGAGGGAAGTGGTAAAGCTCTCTAGGTTTTATGGCTTTCTTTGGGGGAAAGGAGTTCTAATATCTATTATCTGCCTCAGGGAAGAGGAATTCTGGCTTCTGTGACTCACTTTGGGGAAGAATAAGGAACAGGAGACAGGGGGACAGAAAGTCAGAGAGACCTTGGTTTTGAAGCCCTTGCAATCTTCTTCAGTTGAAGTATTCATACCAAGACACCATACTTTGAGTTATCATGCTCTGAGCTCCGACAACATGCAGGCAGGACAAGCCTTGCACTGTCCAGGACTTCCTGGGTTTCATGTGACAGAAAAAAAAAACAACCTTATACTTACCTAACATAATGAAGGTCAAAAACCAACCTTATACTTACCTAAAGTAATGAAGTTCATTTATTGTCTCACAAAACTAAAAAGTCAAGAGTCGGTTTGCTTCATTTCATTGCTAGATCTGGACATGCAGATGGTGTTGCTGGGGCCCTCTCTCCATCCACCCCTTGAGTCTGCTTCTCTTTCCCATGACAGCTACACTGTCCCTTTCCTGATGGAGTCTTTCTTATGGTGTCAAAGGACACCCACTGGTGGCCCTGAGCCCTAGTCTCACCAGACCTTGTTTGACCTGGTCTAATGACAACCAAGCCCAAGCATTAGGTTGTCAATAGACCAGGTTATAGGAAAAAAAAAGTCTTCCATATTCCATATATCCAAACACTTTATAATTTCAATGGGAAGAATAAGACAATAAAAACAGAGTTTCTGAATTTAAGGAGAAATAACATCATAAATATGACACACCACCTTCTTTATGCACTGGATGAAAGCATCTATTTCACAATCTAGATAAGAAGAAAAGAAATGTGGCCAAACACATTACCCCTAAAAGTTGCAATATCAACTTCTGTAAATAAAATTTAAAATCATTTTATTGGTTTTAAGATAATTATGGCAACAAAGGGAATATGGTCAGGACTTATGACAAAAATGCAAAAACTGCCATTTCTTAGGAAAAATAGAGTAAGATGAAAATGAGATACATTTAGGCCTTGAAAAGAGGTAGATCTGTCTTATAGCCACAAAGTGCCATTTCTCTTTTCCTCTCAGAAGTCAGCTGTTTTTAGCTGATAAGACCTTTTTCCCTCCTCAAACTGTGATAATACAGAGGAATGGCAAATCACTTTAGAAATAGGATTATTATTAGTGTTGTGGGACCTCTCTTCTTCCTGGTGTCGTAATTCCATGTGGAGGAATTTAGGATTAACACCACTGACCTCTTCCTCCCTCACTCCTGTCTAAGGGAGAGGGAAAAAGAGGCTTAGGGGGCTAAGAGCTTCAGTTTTGTTTCATCAGACTACCCAGTCTGTCCTCTGCCAGGCTCTCTGGAGTCTGACACCCCCAGGGAGACCTGCAGAAGCCGCTTTGTCAGGAGGTATTGGGTATGTCCATTTAATGTCGGGACATGAAATTATAAGCCCCTTTCTACTGCAGATCAAAAGTTACATTGTTAGCCAAGTATGGTGGCACATGCCTGTAATCCTAGCACTTGGGAGGCTAAGACAGGAGGATCACAGGTTCAAGACCAGCCTCAGCAACTTAGCAAGACTCTCAACAACCTAGCAAGACTCTGTCTCAAAACAAAAAATAAAAAGGGCTGGGGGTGTAGCTTGGAGGTAGAATGCCCCTGGATTCAATCCCTAGTACCAATAAATAAATAAATAAATAATTGACCAATTAATTAATTAATTAAAAGAAGTGATATTGTCCACTTTATCAGTAATAAAAGTGATACTTTGGCTTCCATCTCTCTGACCCCTGGTTCTCTTTCCCAACTGGTGCTAGGTAGCGACTCCCTAAATCCCATTATTATTATTATTATAGTAAACCACTGTAAAATTCATTAAGTGAATGAGCATGGCTTCTGAAATTGTTTTTCACAGTAGCCAGGGCATGACCACATACAAACACTATTTGGAGGTGCAGATTCCAACACTGAATTAGAACAGATGCCAAATGGTTTTGGCTGTGGAATCAACAGAGAAGAGTAATTCAGGCCAAAATCCAACACACACTTCCAACCTCATGTGGAGTCACAGAGCAGCCCTGAGACAACCAACTGCTCTGCTAAGGCTTGTCCTATGTCTTATTTTTCTGAATAAGTAAGTTATAATTTGAGATAATCTAAAAAAAATCCAGAAACATTTTCCTTATGTTTTATTCTACGTACCAGCTTTAATATATAAATGACAATTTTGCCTTTATAAGGAGAAAGAATACACTCCAATTTCAAAATTGTGTCATCTCCTCAACCCTTACCTATTCCCCTTCCCAGTTCCATGTAATTAGGTTTGCTTTGCAGTTAAAAAGAAAATTCCAGATCCTTTAGACTTTTGGGTGTGATCCAGAATGCTTTCAAAATCTTTTGATTAGGTGATTCAAATAGAATGGCCCCAGCAGAGCTGTACACTAAGCAGTGGGGACACATGCTAAGCCACTGCAGTTTAGTTACTTAGGAAACAATGAAAAATGAAATCATCATAATTACATGCAAAAGTTGTTCCTTCCACTTGCTTTATTTAGATTGCTTGTTTTTCCAAGTTGCTTAGATTCATTCCATTTCCAAGTCAATTCAGAGTGCTAGACAGCAAAAGCCTTTTTCCCTTCTGCGAGTAATTGTCTTTATTTTTTGACATTTTTAAAAATAACAACTTTATTGAGATATAATTTATATGCCATATAATTCACTCATTTAAAATGTACAGTCCAATGGCTTTTAGTATGTTCACAAAATTGTGCATCATCACAACCCATTTCAGAACATTTTCATCATTCCAAAATGAAATCTCATATCCTTTAGCAGCCACCCTTGTTTCCCCCATCCCACTCCTCTGAAGTCCTATATAACCACTAATCTACTTATTTTTTATTTTTATCTTGGTGCACTATAATTGTACATAATAGTGGAATTCATTGTTACATATTTGTACATGCACATGACATAATTTAATCAACTGTGATCCCCAGTGCTAACCCTCTTTCCTCTCCTCCTCCCTTTCTCCAGTACCCTTCTGTCCCTCGGCCTGTCTCTGTGTATGATGCCAACAACTCGGCTGTCCAAGTAACAGCATCATCCACAAGGCAGACCAGAAAACAATGCCACTCACGAGCCTCCTTTCTATTGTTTGCTTATTGACTTTCTCACTAACACAAGGCTATGAGAGTTTTCAAAAGATCTTTGAGAACATGCAGGTTTTTATTAGTTTCCGTATGAAAGAAGAGTATAGTAAGATCAACAAAGTCTGGGTAGAACCCCTTCCTCCCTGTACCCTGATCCACAACTCCTGGATAAAATGCACACAAGTTTACTTCTAGAAAGTAAAATGTACATAAGTTTACTTCTAGAAAGAACTCAGCACAGTGAACTTTCCCCAAAGAAAGAAGCTTCGATTCACAAAGCATTAGCTAGTACTTCACATCCTCCATCTTTTCCTCTCTTTTAATTTTTTGATGAGAGTTTCTGACAGTTGAAGGGTGGGGAGAAGGGAAAGTTCTCTCACCTAGTTTTGGAATTCCAAGAGCTGCTAGGTCTTAGGTGTCTTCAGAACTCGACGGCAGCCTTCAACCAGCTGTCCAAAGTCAAGGCATCACTTCTTCCTCCTCATTTCATGTTTTTGTGGTCATCCTCTTGGTGCCCCTTTCTCTCTGTGCCCTTTAACACCTTGCATGGCACAAGCATGGATAAAGATTCAGTAGACATCGTTCATCATGTCCAAATCCAATCAAGCTCCAAATCAGCCTCCGAAATCTAGTAGTGTTGACGTTCCTTTGTGGCTTTGTGACTTTAATTTGATCTTTGAAAGGGGCTTGACCCAAGAGCCATTGTTACTTGAGAATAGTAGTTGTTAAACATCATGAGAGTCATTTAAATTCCAGATTTTAAAGGCTTTTTCCCCCTCTGACAGTATTATATAATTATTTTGGCATGGGTAGATGGGAATGTCATTTATATGTTACCATACAGCTGACATGTATTTTTTTGTCTATTCTTTATGATAATAGTGGTTTTATATGTAACACTATTACCAACCTATTGCCTATAAGAAACATGTAAGATAATATATTTATAGCCAATGTTACAAGTGTCTAATGTATTTTTCTATCTTGTTTTATATGTATGCTATATAATACTCAAAAAGATGTTTTTTTCCTTAAGGATGAAAAATTTAAATTCCACAATTTTGATAACTGAAAACTGCCTATTGTTTTGTAGTACTTAATTTTATGAGGTGTCTTGGGCTTTTAGTTAGCTAATGAATGATGAATACATTTGACACCTTTGGCTTTTAGTTGGAATTTTACATGGATTGCATTTTAATTCTTTGATTCTTTTAATCCATAGCATTATTTTAGTACATGTTGTGATGCCAAACTAAAATATATTCTAGATTTCTGGCACTCTGGTCTGGGGTGGGACCTCTGAGACGTGCTGTGATCATAGGCATTTGGCTGTCAGCTACAGTTGTCTCTCCAGACTGCAAAAACCTCTTCTAAAGGTTTCAACTATAAATTTTTGGCCAGAAGGTAAAGACACCAGGCAAATACAGTTCTTCCCCTCTGCAATCAGGTAGCTTGTCTCCAGTTGTCCTTTTTTGGGAGCACCTCTGCCTTTCTCATGTAATTTACACCAAACACAGACACACACACACACACACACACACACACACACACAGAGGCATCCATGCACACACACACCTCTCTGGAAACAGTCTTATCATTTTCTTTTCTCTCATGCTAGTCAGTGATAAGAGCCATATTTAGAAGCCAAAAAGGACAAAGCTAACCTCCCTTATACTTAATGCATACGGTGCTATTTAGAAAAATGTTGATGCAATTGCCATTGGCTCTCTTCAATAAGGGATCCCTAATGTGGGCTGTGATAAAACTCACTTCCTCGCTAAGAGCTTGAGTGTAAGGAAAGACAGAGCCTCCTTTGTTTAAAGGAGGCTGTATGGACTCTGCCATGGGTCCCCAGACTCCCCTAAGTCCTCTGTTCTGAACATGTAATTAATTCATAAGAAACCAGGTACCACAGCAGCCATGGGTTGACAGTAGTTTCATTCAGCACCAGCCAGATGTGAAAGGCTTTCAAAGCAACCGAAAGGCGCTCCTATTCCCAGAGGAGCAGGAGAGGTAACCTCTGGTTTGCAGCCTTACCGTCACCCGGTAATGTCATTTCTAATGTATTTCAACTCATTCTTAATAGTCACAGATGTTTTTTTTTTCGTGAAACCAAAGGTTATTGATTAACCCAGAACAGGTAGGAGGTCTCTATTTTAGCTCTTATATTTTTTAGATGAAGATAACTTAAAAGCCACTAGGAAGGAAATACTCATGTCTATCATTTACTACTATTTTTAATGTTCCTTCTAAAGGATGAACAAAGATTTTCAAGATTTAAAGGAAAGACATCTTCTTTAAACACTTGTAAGTTATTTTCAGAAAATTTGCTTTATGGAGAAGAATAATAAAAACTTTTACTCTAGGAAGATTTCATGAGAGCATCATTAGATTAATTTCTTTCTATTAAACTTTGATGAGTGATTTGGAAGATGTAGAAAATCTTTTTACACCATTTGAAATGATACAAAGCTTGGAGGGATACTTAATGAAATAAGGTAATTCAAGATAAAAAATAATTATCTTGACATCAAAATCACTAATACTGAATTAATCAGCAATTAATAGGAAGACTTGCATTTAGGATCTAAAAATCAACTAAGCAAAACCAGGGTAAAGGAAGCTGGGTTTCTCTGAATTCATATGAGAAAAAAAGTGGTAGTTTTACTTCATCATAAACTCATAAAAATTGGAAGTAAGAGTTGGCTATTTAAAAATTTAATATAATTTTGGACTACCTTAATAAAAGGTCATTTGTGTATTAGTTATTTTGTATTATGTCCTAGACAGATGATATTCACAATATTACAGTAAACATTGGACAATGTATTTTAAGAGTGACCTGGCTTGTCCAGAAGGTTCAAATAGCAAGGAATTTGGAAACGTTGACAGCGTTCAACAAACAGAGTAGACGTCTTCTTCTATTGCCTTCCAACCAGCATGAGAATATACTGCTCAGCACCCATGCTTGAGGGTCATTTATCTTTGTCTAGAGTATGTTTAGCTAGAAGAAGCTCATTAACTCTACACTTGGGGCATTTCTCATTTTTAAAGTACTGTCTAACTCTGCCTTCTATTACTGTCACTCTTTAATCTTCAATTATTAGTAACCTATTTCTCTGTGCACTTTCTTTTAACAAGCCATGAGAGATTTCATAGCCTTTTATAACTTCTTCACAGGATATGAAGAGATTATTTCTTTCCTTCAGAAAAATCAACTTGTGAGAAAAACTTATCAGTATAATAAAAATGTGTATCAAGTATGTTAGACCCTGTGGTAGATAGATTGAAATTCTCAGAGGTTATTATAATTTTTTGATGGATAATAAAATAATTTTAAATATAATTTAAAAGTTATTATGTTTTTTTTTTCATTTGTGAGCCTGGGCTGATCTTTAGATGTGGTTAGCAAATTTATATGTAGGAGCATCCTTGAATGACTAGTCTCCTCAGCATTCATCTCTCTAATCAATTTTATGACTCAAGCAAGCTAAAGTTGGGGGTTTGAGAATGAGTTTATTTTGCTTTTAGGGATATTTAACAAATAAGTCATGTCCTGAGAGATGAAAGTAATAGTTTACTGTTTAAATTGACTCTAACTTTTCCTTACCCCCATTAAAGACCTACCACAAAAAGGGTGAAAATAAATTATCAAAGATAATGGACTTTTATGTTATACCAGGTTCTTAATTATTTAACGGAGGGAGGGAGGGAGAGAGAGAGAAAATGAGAACAAGGGAGATTTATTTAAACAGTAAAATCAAGTCATATTGAATTAGTTTATGATGAGAGAGAGATGGAAAGAGACAGATAGATAGATAGATAGATAGATAGATAGATAGATAGACAGACAGACAGAAAGAAAGAAAACATGCAGTGGGCAAGAACCAGAAACAAAAGGATTAGAATTTGAGCCAGCCCTAATACCTCTAAGTATCAATACCAAATGAGTTTACAAAATCTCACACATCAGCCCTCATCTGTTAATTATCATATCTTTCTCTGACAAAGGAAGACAGCCCAGAGCCTTGGACTTGTCTCCCAGAAGGGAATTTGTTACCTAACACTCTCCCACTTTCTTCCACAGCTCTGGTTGTTCCAAGCAGGATTCTCCAGTTTATCTCTAGCAACAGCAGAAAGTATTTCCTTGGTTTCCAAATTAAAGGAGGCTTGTCTATAGAAATTTGATGTCCTTTAATTTTTGCTAAATCTTAGTGGTTGGAGGCAAACTTTAAGGTCCCCTAAGGTTCATTTGGGAACAAAAAATGTCCCCATGTGAGATGGCCCCATGCATGAAAAGGGCTCTGGGCAATAAAGAGAAAAGAAAGGAAAAGAGGAAAGGAACCACATGGAGCCTGGAGGTCTCACACCACTTGGGTGGGAGCGCTGACAAGCAGTAGCTGAGGGGGAGAGGGGCTGTGGTTATTGCCCTGTTAACAGGTCCCTCTGTAAATCCATCATTTGAGGGGAGTCCTGAAGCAAGATGTGGGAATTGAGAAAAAGGAAAACAGGAAATATACAGCAACAATAAAAAGTAGGGCTACTAATGAAAAACATAACTTCCGAAGTTTCAACAATGAGAGATGCAACATTGATGGAAATATTTAGTAGTGAGATGAGCTAGTCATGGTTCAATGTCCTTAGTTCAGTGCCTCTTTCCTCTTTTCAAAGGGAGCAAGTCCATAGGATGAAAAATTTTGTTCATAAATATATAATATCAAATAAAGCATATTTCAAAGCCTTGCACAGGATTAATACCCTCGCTACTTACAATGCTAGAGTTAATTAGTTTGGCCTATATGAACAAATGAGGAATGAGAGAACAATGTGATGAAGCAGATGCCAAAGAATTCTGGAATGAGAACAAAAGCAAGGAAATGAGACAATTACTGCCACAGAGCAGTTATCCATAGGCAGATTTCCAGCAGAGGTTTGCAGAGGGTCAGTCTAAAATAGTTATTCAGCATTTATTTTGTTTAGGACTTTTCTGAAATCTAAAAGCATATGTAGGCAAAAGCCATTTGTTTCCAATGAATGTGCAATTGAATAAAAAATTTTGTGGGTAAGTTAGATATAAACATAGAAGAATCTAGAAATGATATAACCTTTTAAGGTTTTGAATTGCATTTCAGAGAATCTGATAGTGGAAATCATTCAGAAATTCAAGAGATTCTTCCCTTCTTCTTTCTTTCAGTCTCTGTCTTAAGAACAGGGAGCCTTTGTTACATGCCATAGGGTACTGAGGATATATATGGAGAGTATCCTGTGTGACTTAAGATGAAATAAAAAACCTCTTGGGATCACAGGCCACTCTTCTACAAAATGGCACTGAGAAAACTAAGTCAACTTTAAGCATGAGTTTGGAATCAATTGGTTATTAACATTGTTATGACACAGTTTAAGCTTTACATGAACATTAAATAACAACTCTTGAACAACCTTAATTTCAGGGTTTCCCCTGTCATTTATCTCAGAAGTTTAAAGAGAGTGACAGAAAAGGCCTCCCCATATTGGAAGTACTAGAGTGACAGAGGAAATGAGTCATAAAGATAATTTATGATCTTTCTCAAAACTTGCAACGCATGAACATAAAAATCCTTTGTTTTTCAGTTGATTCAGTGACCAAACACCAGGACTTTGATGGAGCAGAACTAAAATAAGATTTCTATGGGTTTAAATCTCTGTTTTACATCCCCAAATGTTTTACCCCATTACAATATAGTCAATTAATTCTGTTCACTATTTTTCACTTTTCTCGTAATGATCCCACCAAACTAGTACAAGTAAGAAATTATTTTTAAATAAATATGATAAAGTTCCTGTTTCCAAGGAGTTTATAATCTGTAGGAGAAGAAGAGAAACCTCTTTCTCTTTTTAGTAGATGGAATACTCAGTAAAGTATGTGCTAAGATTCACAGAAGAGCTTAGAAGTATTACAGGACAGAAAGAAAAATTTGAATTCCTGGATCAATGTGGAAAAACTTCATTAGATGGGATTTTTAGAATGGTTATTTTTAAAAATCTTTCTACAAGGAGCCAAAGGGATGTTCTTCAACTCAATTCTGGGGGTTGGGGGTGATCTTAAACATTCAAAACATATGTAGAAATTTAAATTGTCAAAAATATTCAGTCAGGTGTGGTGGTGCACACCTGTAATCCCCAGCACTTGGGAAGCTGAGACAGGAAGATTAGAGATTTGAGATCAGCCTTAGCAACTTAACAAGACTCTCAGCAATCTAGAGAGACCTTGTTTCAAAACAAAAAATAAAAAGGGCTGGAGGGTTAACTCAGAGGTAGAATGCCTCTGAGTTCAATCCCCAGTAACACAAAGAAAATAAAAAGTCTTGTTTTCCATAGACTTGCAGAATTGCACTTTTTCAATGCATTTTTAGGTATAATACACATTACCTTAAATACTTGCAACCCCTGAAATATGATGTAGCTGACTGGGTACTGAGGGGTATCCTCTAGGCCCAGAGCAAGGATACTCTTTCACATCCTGTCTTCTCACAAGCACCTAGTCCTAGCTACACTTATCCCCAACACCTTGGAAAATTGGGCAAGCCTTGGCCTTCTGTCTGCCACGTTATTCATCATGTAGATATAGCTCACTGACTAGTCCAGACACCACCCCTGGGAAAGGAGGTTTCTAAATTAACCCATCAAGTTCCCCAGTGGGCAGCAAAAATCTCCATTCTGTGTGAGAATATTTGCTGAGTCAAACTCTGGCTTCTTTCCATGAAACACACTTACTGGACATTGATTAGGCAGGCACTTTAAGTCCATGTGTGCTAGCCCACTTACCTGTCCTCCTAGAGACATCAGACCACACGCCTGCAGATGAGCAGAGTGTACATGTCATATACAGTTCTTAGGTTACAAGGTTAGCTCATTGGAATGCTAAATGCACTTTCCTGAAGGATGAGTATTTACCACATTATGAGAAGCCCAAAGATTCAGAGTATTTTCTTCTATTTCTACATAATGGGACCAATTTTGTGTTGAGAAAATGTGGTTACCAAATACACACAATGATGCTACTGAGCCACCATCAGTAGGACATGTGCTTTTTGCACTGTCCTTGTGACAATCATATGAGAATAATAAATGTGTTTGTAAGACTCTTGGCTTGACCTAGTGAGACGTTTCAAAATAAAAAGTAAAAACATCTGGGGGTGTAGCTTGAAAGTAGAATGCCCCCAGTACTCCCCCCCCAAAAAAAAGATGATGTTTGGCTTGATCTTGAGATGCTGTATACTGCAATGGACTAGAATAATGTTTGGGCCCCTACAAGGAATGATTGTGGACAAAAGGGAATGTACTTCCCCAAAATGATGCACCACACACTGAGAAGCAATAAAGATACATGCAAGTCCCATATAGATGCAAGAGTCTAAAATAAATAAATGCAATCCCAATACTATACCTCCATTTCTCTATCTCTCAGGGGTTTATAATCCCTTTTCTAAAGAAGCTTTTCCAAAATCTGATTCTTTCAAGGTACACAATCTGTACTTTCCATGTTATGGACTTAGAATGATTTCTACAATGATTCTTAAATTGTATTTTAGGTAGAAAAAAATTACCAATTAGCCAGGGTGTTAAATAATCATAAAAAACAGCTAGACCTAAGAATTCAGGTCCTAAACCTAATGCTACATTAGTCAACTTTAACAAATAACTAATAATAAGTTATTTCCTTATTTAATCATGAGGTGGACTGGAAAAACCAGAACTAATATTTTCTCATAGTCTGCTGTGAAGTATATGTTTCACACAGAGTATTTTTCTTCCACTTCATTACAAGTACTATTCTTATTCCTGTTTTGCTAAGGAGGAGGGCATGGAGACTCAAAGAAATTAATAACCTGCCTGAGGTCATCCAGCTAGTAGCAGAGCTGGAATTTGAATTCGGCTGACTGCAAAATCCAGGCTCTTTTCAGACCTTAAGCTTCCTCCTTATTCCCCAAGTTGAGTTGGTATCACACAACTGAAGGTAAATTGAAAACTTGAAACCAAGGAAAGGCGGCGGGGGTGGGGGGGGGCGGGGGGCCCTGTATGTTCCACATTTAGTTCATTCCTTCATGGCAGCTCAAATCTCCATGGCATCCCTAGTGATCCTAAGCATCTGAAGATGAATATGGAAAGCACTTGCACTGAAGAACTAGCTGACCAACTAATCATTCCAACATGTGGGACACTGCAGCCTTTGCTTTGTTGTGTGCCTGGGAAATGGAGATATGAAAGAGAAAAAGTAATTCAGTTCCTTTTATTGGAGTGGAAACATAAAAGAGGAGGTTAAGCAATAACACATATGAACATTCATTTGCAATTACTTCTGACTCAGTGTAGAACCATGGGTCATATGATAAAATAGCAGTTTGAGCACTTCAAGGAATAATAACTTCCTCTATTTTCATAGATCAGAGTCATAGAATAACTCTCCCAAGTTGTAAGTTCCTATATGTCTCTACAATTAGCCTTTTGGCGATAACCAGCTTGAGTTTTTTAGCCTTTTAAGTGATCTTCAAACACTTTTCTCCAAAACCTTATGCTTATGTTTTGCTAAATCTTCAATAGATCTTTTCCTTGGGAATTGCTTTTCTTTTCCTTATTTTCCATTGCTCCCTCTTTTTTAATGGCAGTACTAAATGTACCAGTTGGGAATCTTCTTAAAGGCAACATGAGCCCAGTAAGTCCAGTTAATAAATGATATCTCTGAGCTGTGGAAGTGAGATATCATTCAACTTACATCTAACCAGCATTGTTTTTAATCAAGAAAAAAAGTGTTTCTGGTTCTATATTGATTTATTTACTCAACAAATAATTAATGGATGCTGACCAGGGTCAAATAGTATGAATAAAATGGTAAGTAAAATTCATGAATTCCTGGAACATTCAGTCTAGTGGTGGAAACAGTTAAACACTGTAAGACACACACATACACACAATGTAGTCAGGGGAAGTGCAGAATATTACTGAATCAACTGCAGGAACCTGTATGAAGAACTAGAGTAAGCAGGGCAAACATAATAACAAAGAGGAGGGGAGGTCATGCACAGATACAGCATGTGTGAATAATGAAGTAGAAGACTTCATTATTGAAGCACTGAGAGCACTTTAAAAAGTTGAGCAAGCTGGGTGTGGTGGCACACAGCTATAATCCCAGTACTTGGGAGGCTGAGACAGGAGGATTTCAGGTTCAAGGCTTTGGAAACTTAGTGAGACTCTCAGCAACCTAGTGAGACCCTATTTCAAAATTAAAAAAAAATAAATAAAAAGGGTGTAGGTTGGAGGTAGAATGCCCCTGGGTTCAATCCCTGGTACTACAAAAACAAAACAAAAAGTTTGAGTAAACCATAAGTCAAGTAAAAATGGTGTTAGTGACAAGATGAAGCCTGAGCAGGTGGACATGAGTTGGGGATCCCAGAGTGTAGAAAACGAAGGGTTTAAACTTTGTCCCAGGGTATGATAGTTAATCTAATTTGTCAACTTGACCGGATCATAACACACCCAAGATCATGTGACTTTGGGTGTGTAAATGAGACAATTGGTTTATGTAACAGCAGATTAAACAGAAAGTCCTGCCCTAAATGTAGGCAGCAGGGTTCTGATAGGTGCAGGACTTAGATAAAAGGAGAAAGCCGCATAGAGGGATGCGCGACTCTTTCCAAAGAAAATGCATCTGCTCTCGTCTGAGATCGTCGGCCTCCAGCTCATAGAACTGGAACTTCGCCGTTTCTCTTAAGAGCTTCTTGATCTTCTGCTCTCGTCTGAGATTGTCAGCCTCCAGCCCTTTGAACTGAAACTTCACCATCGTTTCTCTGAAGAGCTTCCTGATCTTCACATCTTGGACTGGGACTGAATTAGTGGTTGCTCCGATCCTAAGACTCCGGCTCTTAGACCGCTAGACCAGCTACTGGTTCCTCTGACTCTCCACGTGCAGTCGGAACTCAGGACTATATTGCTTTGAACTGTAAGCTGATCTGATAAATCCCTTTTTCCATATACTCATTCTGTTAGCCTAGTGAACCCTGGCCAATACACAGGGGATAGGGAAGAGTTAAAGCAAGTGGACAACATGGCCCTACATTCCTGTTAGGGGACATTTCTCAAGTGAGGGAGTGCATAAAAATTACCTAGAGAGCTTTTGAAAATAATAGTTGCTTAGTTCCTGTTTCCAGAGACTACAAATAGTAGGCTTGGAGTGGGGCTGGAAAACTGGCATTTCTAATATCCTCCTACATGATACCAATGCTACTGGTCCAGGGACCACACTTTTTTTTTTTTTTTTTTTTT
>PVJS01029422.1:0-24776 GCA_004027185.1 Glis glis
TGGGGCTTGAACCCAGGGGCATTCTACCTCTGAGCTACACCCCTAGCCCTTTTTATTTTTTGTTTTGAAATAGGGAGGTAGAACACCCTTGAGTTCAATCCCCCGTACCAAAAAAAAGATATGATAATGGGGCACTGCCCCCCTTGAGTTTTTCAGTTCTTCAGAAAAATAGAAGGATTTTTGTGAGCCGACAGCCCCACCATTACCTGAGGATGTAGAAGAAATTGAGATCTACTGTCTCACTGGAAGCAGAGATCAGAAGGCAAGGAGATGCACGCATCAAACGAATTCAGTGCAAGGGTGTGGGGCCCAGGCTCCAGGGGAGATATGGCCTAACCCATCATGGGGATCATGCGTAGCTTTCTAGGACTACCATTAACACAGGCCGGGCACTGGAACAATGGATATTTCCCCACAGTTCTGGGGGCTGGGAATCCAAGCACAGGGTGGAGCGGGCTTGGTCTCCGCTGGGGCCTCTCTCCTTGGCTTACACACAGCCCTCTTCTCACTATGTCTGCACATGTGTCCTAATCTCCTCTTTTAATAAGGATACAGTCCGATTAGATTAGGGTCCACCCTAATGGCCTCTTTTAACTTAATATCTCTTTATAGGCCCTACTTCCAAGTATAGTCACCGTCTGAGGTGCTGAGGGTTTGGATTTCAACAAAGAAATTTTGAGGGGACACATCTCAGTCCATAATGGGTCACAAAGAGCCAGGGTAACTGTTGAGTGTGAGCCCCTTAACTGTGGGACACGTGAGGGCTATCGCCTCTCCACATAAAGCCCAAGGACTCCTGTGATGAGCCAGAGAGGGTCTGTAGGTCCTCTGTCAGGGAGAAGAGTCCCCAAGCCCCCAAGGCCAGACATCCAGCCTGGGGGAGGGGAGATTAAGGAAAAGAACTTTGAATGGATATGACATTAAAGGTTAAAAATAAACAGGAATAAATCATAAAAACCAAAAGTAATTTTTTCTTTTGCACTGAGTATTGAACACAGGGGCATTCTGCCCCCAAGCTATACCTCCTGCCTTTTTTTTTTAAACAGGGACTTTCATCTAAGTTGCTGAGACTGACCTTGAACTTGCAATCCTCCTGTCTCAGTCTCCCAAGAACTGGGATTATAGCTGTGCGTCATTCCTGGATAAAGGTAATCGTGTGTGTGTGTGTGTGTGTGTGTGTGTGTGTGTGTGTGTTATGGGGGATTGAATCCAGTCACTCTACCTCTGAGCTACACCCCCAGGCCTTTTTTTTTTTTAATTTTGAGATAGGGTCTCACGAAGTTGCAGAGGGTCTTGCTAAATTGCTGAGGCTAGTCAAGAACCTGCAATCCTCCTGTCTCAGCCTCCTAAGTACTAGAATTACAGGCATGTGCCACCACATTTGACTAAAAGCAATCCTGAATAATGGAAAATATCTGAGAATCTATGAGATGGACCTGAGGTTTGACTGAGCTGCCCTCCTCACAGAAAGCTGGGTCAGCATGGGTGGGGAAATTAGGGGGAAAGCCAAACTGTTTCTTGCTTATCCCCAGAGAACTGAGATGCCTCCGCAGCTGCGTCTGTGCCAAAAGTTCAAGCCCAGAACTACAAAGCTTTCTGCAGACTGCATCCTGGGAGTTTGGCAGCTTCCATGCTAGCAGGGGATTCTTGTCTCAGGAAAAGGCCAATGGCACGGAGAGACACCTCTGAAAAAGAGAGATAGTAAATTTTCATTGCATGGGCTCCTCATGGACAGTCTACAACTGGAGCCTTGCCCTTCAGCGCCTTGGTCTACAGCTGTGCAGCGCTGTCTGTCCCATGTCCCATCTAGTTTGCCCATCTGATAAGACTGCCAGCTTCAGGAGAACAGAGCTGGTGTCTTCTATTTCACTGATATACAGAACATGTAATCACTCTGGTCACATTACTCCACAGCCCCTTCTTACTCTGCTTTCTAGAATGAGTTCCCCTCCCCCTCCCCATCACCACATCCTCTATTCCTGCCCAACAATTTTTTTTTTTCAACAAATCTCAGCCCTGCATCACCTCCTCCGGGATTCTGGGTTGAACTTCTTGGTGAACTTCTTGGCACTCTGGAATGGAAGTCCCCGAGGACAGGACTGCATGCTCTTAGTGGGCTCCTCTTTCCAGCTCCTAGAGGGGAGCCTGAGAGCAATTTGTCAACGGATTTCCTGGTAGTCCCGAGAGCCGAGGTCAGTTTTAACAAGCTGAGAACATCAGAAGAGCAGCGCTGCAGACTGAATCTGGAGAGACAGTGTGAGGCCCTCATTAGGACTCGGCGGATGTGACTGCAATTACTTCAGGCATGGGCACCCGGTTGCAGAGTGGGCGGGGTGGGGCTTTCCCAGAAGCGAGCTGCACACTGTGGTTAGAGGACAGATGCCCCGGGTCCCGGGAAGCACCGAGCGCCACGTCTGCCCTCTCCCGGCTCCCTCCTCCCTCCCAGGCTCTGCCTGGCCTCTCTGCAGCCCAACCTCGCTGCTGGGGACACCACTGGGGTATCCAAGGGTCTCCAAGGCTTCTCCCAGATTCCTCCTCCACTGCCCTTAAGAGCCTGGAGGAGGAGGCAGAGGGTCCCAGCGACAACCAGACAGCTCCAGGAGGAACTCCGCACCTTCCTGACTCTTGCTCCCCTTGCTAATGGTTTCAGCCCTTGTTAAGACTCTAACCATCTTCTTGTGGAGGAATGAAGGTGTGGTGTGGTTGTGGAGTGGAGAGCAGCTCTTGGACCCCGCCCCCTTTTTCTGAATGCCTTTAAGTTTTGAATTTGTATTCTCCAAGTGCTGATTTCTTCTTGTTCAGATATAAGCAGTTCAAATGTTTCTTTCCTTTTTAAAAATTCTGTCCACGGTTTCTCCTACCCCATCAGCTGTGAAAGATAAAGAGCCGGGACTCTAAGTCAGGAGACAGGCTGAGATTTCCCTGAACTTGGCACCCAGCAGCTTTGGTTCAAAGCTCAGATCAGCCTCCACATCTGCAAAGAAGGGTTTGCATTAAGAGAAGCCTCCAGATTAGAAGAAACCCCTACAATCTCTACCCGGACTGTTGTCTTGAATTGCGATGGTTTGAAATTTCTCAGTTGGCTCTCTTTAGACAACCTTAAATAAGAGCACTGTCCAGTGTACCTATTAGCCACATTTTAAAAAGTCAAGAGAAACAGGAGAACTGGGCATGGTGGTACACATCTGTAATTCCAGTACTTGGGAGGCTGAGACAGGAGGATCACAGGTTCCAGGACAGCCTCAGCAACTTAGCAAGACCTTGTTTCAAAACAAAAAATAAAAAAGGTTGGGGGTGTAGCTTGGAGGTAGAATGCCCCTGGTTCAATCCCCAGTGAAGAAAGAAAGAAAGAGAGAGAGAGAGAGAGAGAGAGAGAGAAAGGAAAGAAGGAAGGAAGGAAAGAAGGAAGGAGAAAGAGGGAAAGAGGTGAAATTGTTTTCAATAATATCTTTAACTCACCAAAGTATTATTATTTAACATGTGATTAATATAAAATTATTGAGATTTTACTTTTTTTGTGCTGGCTTCAAAATCTGGGGTGTGCTTTGCACTTAACGGCACTTTTCAATTCAGAGTAGCCCCATTTCCCATGGTTGGTGGCCGCCATATTGACTAGCATGGCTGCCTAGACTACAAAAGTGCCTCATTCCTGTTCTCAAAGAGAAATGTAGAAACTCCAACGTGCCCTCTGATGGTGTTGCCAAAGAAAATAAAATCAGCTGACAGGGCAGAATAGCACGGTAAATCCTTTGTGTGGAGCTGGGCATGGTGGCACACGTTTGTAATCCCAGTACTTGGGAGGCTGAGACAGGAGGATCACAGGTTCATGGCCAGCCTCAGCTACTTAGTGAGGCCCTCATCAACCTAGTGAGACCCTGTTTCAAAATAAAGAATAAAAAATAGGGCTGTGGGTGTAGCTTGGAGGTAGAATCCCCCTGGGTTCAATCCCCAGTACCTCCAAAAAAAAAAAAAATCCTTTGTGTGTGTGGTGGGGGGAGGGGGAGCTCTACCACTGGCTACATCTCCAGCCGCCCCTCCCCCTTTAACATTTTTTTCTTATTTGAGACAGGGTCTAAGTTTCCCAGGTTGGCCTCAAACTTGCATTCCTCCTGCCTTAGATCCAAGTAGCTGGGATTACAGGTGTGGGCCACTGCACCCAGCCATTTCTTCATAAAATATTTTGTTGTGTATAGACTTAATTTTAGACTATTTTTCAATGTTTGAGAGAAGTTACTGTTCTGGTTTTGCAGGGTTCCAGCAAAAGCTTTCTAACAGTTCCTGTGGCTCTCTCTGCAGACATAGAAATGTTCGGTATTTTCATTATAGAGCAATGTTTTCCAAAGTGTGTCTTGTGAAACATATGTTTGTGCGATGTGAAAAGATGCAAGATAAATAAGATTTTCATGGTCAAAAAGTGTGGGAAATATTGATTGTGAAAATCAAAGTCCAAAAGGTATCTTTACAGCAGAAATACAGAGAGATTGCTTTATTGTACATACTTCTGAAACTACTAAGATCTTTTTTCTGAAAACCATCTTGAGGGTCAAGAATCACGTGGGCCCCACGAAGCACTGCAGGTCCCAGGAGTTTCTCCCCGAGTCTTCTCATCCAGAGTGCTCTTCCAGTGTGGGGCTTAAATCCATTTTCAAAAGTTCCTCCTGCTTTCTTAGCTCCAGGGGCCCTGTTTCTACTATGTTCCTGGAAGGAAAAGACAACCTAAAATAAATGTAACCGGGAAGGAAAGGTTTTACTGCTCATCCTACTCCATAGAAACTCAGAAGACAGGTTGGCAAGAAAAATAGGTCTATTCAAAGCTGGCTTTGAGGAAGATAGGGGAGAACTTTCTGTCTCAAATCTCCATCGCTGGGTACAGAAAGTGTTGGGTACAGAAAGCTTTAAAAGAGAAAAGGAGGCCAAGGGAGACAAAAGGCAGGAATTATACATATGTAGATTTAGCTAGGCTGTGTTAGTCAGAAACATGTCAGTCTTAATTTCCTTGGCACCCCATTAGGGCTGGGTGGGGGCAGGACCTCAGCCTCCATTCTCAGTATGAGGAAGTGTGGGATACAGAAAAGCAGTTATTAGGAAGTTGCTTTTAATTTCAAAGGGCTCTGTTTCATAAACTTCACTAATGAGTTGTGGTAAGGACTCTAATATTGGGAAAGTTTGTATCTGTTGTGAATCAGATTCACTATCTTTCCCCAACACATTTTAATAGTTCTTACATAGTGCATTTTATTTTTAAGTGGCAGTTCAATTTAGAGCCATTTTGCTTTATTTTGTAAATGGTCCTGTCAAGTATAGCAAATACAGCAGCTTTGATTTAAGAAAAATAAATTCTAGTTTTCTCTGCCAGTATCCTTCTCATTCATAGAAAAGAAAAATGTTGCCATTTAAGATTAAAGTTCCTTTTCTTTTATTTCCATACTTATTTCATGTTTCAATAGCTCATATTGGAGAAAAAGGTCTCAAAACCATTTACAGTTTATTAATTCATCCCACTATAAAATCATTTTATAATTGAGCTTTCAGGTCATCCCCTACCCCTTCCTAAAAGATAACCCTAGGCGTTTTAAATCAAATAAATGAGAAACAAAGCCATTATAATTATAATCTTTCTACTTCAAGATGGATAAAAACTCAAGCATGTTTTTCCCCAAGGAATTTGGGTCGTGTTAATAGAAACTGTATTTTTCTCTTTAGAACATAAGACCAGCTTCTAACAGTCTGGTCCATATGTTAGAAGTATATAAAGTTAATCATTTTGCTTTGGTGCCAACATGTTGTGCAAAGAGATGCTGTAAAACACAACTGTATGGAGTAACAATTGTGAACTTTACTGGCTTGCACATGTGAAACATCAGTAAACTAAATTTAATGTTGCTTAACTGAACCTAAGAATTGGAGGTGGAAAGGACTGTTAAGATTTTATTAAGATTCAATTTTAGTAGAGTTGTTCCATTCTTTGCTGTTCACAAGAATAGTTTGAGTTATACAAAAACGAAATTAACCGTTTTCCAGATGATTAGGTTTGGTTTAGCTATAACAATAGTGATTGCTGGGTAACCAATGGGATCGCTATTTGGTTGACCTGGTTTGGTGTATAAATGACCAAAAAAAACCAGACATCATCTAAAATCAATGAGGTTCAATCAGTTTGGCCAGGCAGCAAGACCATCAATCACTCAGTGGTCTGCCTTGCACAATATCAAAATCCCTGAAACAACCACAATTTAATTAAGGCATCTTGATGGGTTCTCTCACTGTTTCTGCTCAGTGCTCTGACCTTGAGTAAGAGGCTTAAACACTGTTTGCCTCAGTTTCCTTTCTTTTTGGACTGATGACATGGTTCACAGGGTTGTTATACTAAGTAATTCATTTTAAACACTCAGTATAGTTACTACATTGTAAACACCCAACAGATGTTAGGATTTATTCTCTTCTGATCTGGAGCAGGGTAACAAATATGGGACAAAATAAGTGCACGTCTACATTTATTCCCTTAATATCTGATGGTTTAAATATATACACACATACAGAGAGAGAGAGAGAGGGACTGGGAATTGAATCCAGAGGCATTATACCTCTGAGCTACACCCCCCAGCCCTGTTTTATTTTTTCATTTTGAAACAGGGCCTTGCTAAGTTGCTGAGGTTGGCCTCGAACCTGCAATCCTCATGTCTCAGCCTTCCAAGTACTGGGATTATAGGTAGATGCCATCCCACCCAGCTTCTGATGAGCTTTTTTTTTTTTAATAAAGCAGTAGATAACATTATACATTACTATGGGTCCTCTCTTTTTTGCTCTGTTGAGAGTTTGTGAGTTCCATGTTTTAAAAATAATATTATAAGAAGATAAACAGGAAAGAATAAATCCTCAACCCTGAGATCCTCAATTTATTTGCTTTTTTTCTTAAGTCATCCAACCCAACAATAAATGAAGTTTTAGGTAATAGAAAATTAGATATTCTGTAAAACTCTGATTAACTAGAACCTTTAATTAATAGCACTTTTTAAATTCCAAAATGTATGCTGAAGAGATGGTCATTAAGCTGAGTCAAGTGATTCAACTTCAACAAGAACTCCTTGACCAACCGGGACCTCTAGAGGTTCCACGTGGCACCAGTCAAATCCCCTGCCCAGCAACATCTACATCTCCACTGCCACTGAAACTCTCTTTTAACTATAAATGTAACAGGAATGCTCTATTCCCTGGGTTCGTAAACATTCATCCAGCTCTCTGGATGATGAAACCCAGATACTAACAAGGCAAATAAGTAGCCCAAGCCTTCCTAAAACATGGCATAGCTGAGACAAACCCCAGGTGTTTTGACCCCAGAACTCACATTCTCAATCACCACCCCTTTGCAATCTAGGCAGCAGATACCTGGAGCAGAGAGCCTGATATCAAAAGATCACAGTGTGGCCAGCCACCAGCTAAGAGTTTAGGGCCTGGGGAGGGAAATGAGGTGAGCTGGAGTCTGCTCCTAGAGGGCTTTGGATGTCATGTTAAATTAAAATGTATTGCCACACCATTCATTCACACATGTTTATTGAGTGCTTAGTACTAAGTATAGGGTGGTAAATAGAGTAGACCCAGTGCCTGCCCCCAAGGAGCTTAGAATCCAATGGGGAACCTTCAACTCCCCACAGTGTCCACAAAATTCACAGGTAGCATTTGATATTGCATCATTAAGGAATATCTTGGGCTTTGATGAGATGTTCTCTAGAAATATTTAAACCAGAAATCTATTTCATGCAGGTTTATTACTCATTCATGGTGCTGCACTAACTTTGCAAAATGGTTCACAGTCAATTGCTTAGCTCCTCAGGATAATGAGCCGTAAGAGATCTTGGATGACTGAAAGAGGAATCTGTGATACTGAAGTTTGCCGAGAGATGGTGAATATGATCCATCTCTAGGAGGCAAGTATACAAACAATCTACAGTGTTGTTCTGGTGCATCGTCATAGTGTCTTCAATAAACTTTTTATTCTTTGGTGTCTACAATGTGTAGGGTACCCTGCAAGTCTTATAGCAGTTGCTGAAACGATGTATGTATGTATGTATGTACGTACTTACGTACTAGGGATTGAACCCAGGGACATTCTACCTCTGACCATTTAAGTTTTTTTTTTTTTAATTTTGAAACAGGTCTTGCTAAGTTGTTGAAGCTGGCCTCAAATCTGTAATCCTCCTGTCTCAGCCTTCCAAGTACTGGAATTACAGGCATGTGCCACTATTCCTGGCTTTTGTGTGTATGTGCGTGTGTGGTGCTGGAGATTGAACCCAGAACCTCATACATGCTAGGCAAGTGTTCCACCATTGAGCTACACCCCTATCTCTGAAGAAATATTTTTAGTTAGTGAATGGAAAAAAAATAGATACTTAGTGCCTTTCTTCAAAGAGCTTGTAACTTCTAAACGAATTCAAATCATTTCTAGTGATTAATACCAATGTAAGGTAGTTTATTTGCACTGACTTGAAAGAATTCAGACACAAGTGCACTGACTTGCTACAGTCCCTAGACTTAGCATAGAGTGGTGGTGTTTGTAGAATTCCTTCATCAGTCAAATAATCTTTGCTGGCTTTATTCTCAATAGGCTCTAGCCTTTTTTTTTTTTTTTTTTTTTTTTTTTTGCGGTACGGGGATTGAACGCAGGGGTGTTCTACCTCCGCGCTACACCCCCGGCCCTATTTTTTATACTTCACTTTGAAACCGGGTCTCACGAAGTTGCGGAGGGCCTCATTAAGGAGAGAGAGAGTGAGAGACAAGGGAGAGAGAGAGAGAGAGAGAGCGCTGAGGCTGGCCGTGAACCCAGATCCTCCGGTCTCTGCCTCCCAAAGTACTGGGATTACAAGCGTGCGCCACCACGCCCGGCCGGCTCTAGTCTTTTTTAAAAACATCAGAGTCAGGGTTGGGGGTGCACACCTGTAATCCCAGCTGCTCAGCAGGCAGGAGAATGGCAAGTTCAAGGACAACCTTGGAAACTTAGTGAAACTCCATCTCAAAGTAAAAAATAAAAGGGGTTGGGGATGTAGCTCAGTGTTAGGGCACCCCAGGGTTAATCCCCAATACCAGAAAAAAAAGGTCAGTAATAAATTGCATCCTAAGTCTGTGATATAAGACTTTAATTTATAAAGATTTTAAAAAACAGTTATTTTGAATACTGTATCACAGTTCTATAAAGCCAAGTTCTCAAAAAAGAGATGCCTATACTTAAGAAATAAAAGTTACATTAATTTCATTCTTCAACACCATGACATGGACAAGAAGCCTTTCTGGGTGCTGGTATTTTATGAATTGGTAAAACAAAAAACAAAGCCCAAAATACAATCTCTTTCTTTCTCTCTAGTGTATGAGAAAACTTATCTTCTGCCATGTATGTGTGTGTGTGGGGGGGGTGTGCACACGTGTGCATGCACACACACAACTGTTGAGAAAACCTATGGCAGTGTAGATTATTAGATATGAATAATGCTGGCCAGTTAGGCATGCTGCCAGTTTTGTTTCCTGGGGGAATGCTGCCTTCCTCAGTGCACCTCTCCTTACTTTCTGGATTCTCAAGTTACTATAGTTTTTCTCAAGTCTACATATCTGGGTGTTCATACCTGGCATTTTTTTTAAAGGGCTAATGTAGCCAGGCATGGTGGCACATGCCTGTAATTCCAGTACTTGGGAGGCTGAGACAGGAGGATCACAGGTTCCAGGACAGCCTCAGTGATGTAGTGAGACTCTTAGCAATCTAGCAAGACCCTGTTTCAAAACAAAAAGTTAAAAAAAGGGCTGAGGGTTTAGTGTGGAGATAGAATGCCCCTGGGTTCAGTCCCTAGTACAACAACAACAACAACAAATTGCAGAGAGGGAACAAAAAGTAAAGCTTTGTCCTCTCCCTCATTGCATGAAGGAACAAGAAAGATATAAAAATTAGACAACTGAGTAAATTCACTTTAGCTACCCTAGCAAAGTGAAGGGCGAGGAATAACTGAAGAAACCACAGGACTAAGCATGGCTGCTTCCTTGTGGTGAGCTGTGAAGAGAGCACTGGCAAATCCAATGTGCAGGCCTTGGTAAATCATCTGAACTTCCTCAGCAGAGCCCCTGGCTCAGCTTCCTCAGCTCATCCAAGGCCCTCCCCTTCTGTTGCTTACTTAACTGCTAAGAAATAACACATTCTACAGATTTTATCTCCTTTATTTTATTATTCCTTATTATTTCCTTGCAATCTCAGGAGTCTTTGGGGATGTTTTTCACAACCATAGATAGAATTTCAGAGCTGGGTGGAAGCCTAACATTATTCAACCCTTTTGACTCCAACTTGCATCCATAATTATTACACTTCTTAATTTGCTTGCTGTTCAGCATGATGGTGCTGTTTGAAGAGCACTGTAATATTCTATAGCTCTATCCATTTTCCTACAAATGACATAGTTTTTGTTCTTCTTTATGGCCGAGTAAAATTCCATTTGTGCATATAACACAGATTCATAATCATTCATTTGTTGATGGACATCTAGACTGTTTCCATAATAATTGAAGTCAGAATATTATAGGCTCTAGTACTTTTGTGAACACAATCATGTTATGATTGTTATGATTCACAATATGGTAGCCATGTTTCAGCAAGCAAACTCTGCCAAAAAATATAGGAATGAGCTTTCCTCATCTGGTTCTAAGAGTAAGTTCTTGTCATTAAGATGGACTGAACTAGCAATTCTGACAATATGGCAACAAAATGTAGAAAACAGAGAGCAACTTCACTCTTGACTGTATTAGGAAAGAAAACGTTAACAGTCAGGGACTCCTTGTAACAGTCAAGGGACTGGGTACAGTTTGCTGGGCTGACTTCCTGGGTATGAGTTTTAAAACTTAAGGAGGGAAGAAGGAGTGACTGTTTTCCCCCTGGCTTTACAATTTGAGATCTGTGGATCACAAATATTTAAAGCTGTCATTTACATTCTAAGTAATAATAAAGTCAGTGAAAATGTTGGTTTGGCTTCCTTTAAGTACACAGTCCAGAGGTGTTATTTATGTAGAAATTCCTTAAAATGCCAGGCAACTGCCAATTAAAAGTCAATACAAAAATGGGGAAGGGGTTTCTTTTAGTCTTTGGATTTCCCACGTGCATGATAAAGGCAAAATTGTGTATTTAGAAAAGAGAGGGAATCTGTCATCTCTGCATTTCCTCCTTCAATAGGGGAGAACAGGCTGGGTTTTTAGTTTTTCCCTCTGTGCTGAAGGTTGAACCCAGGACCTCTCACTTGTGCTAGCAGGTGCTCTACCACTGAACTGCATCCCCAGCCCTCATTTATTCTCAATTCCTTCCCTCCGCAAAACCACAAAAACCTTTCTGTCTATACAAATTATCTATATTATTGTGTGAGATTAGGCCATGTCCAAATGGGCTGAGAAGTCTTCCATTCCGCTCTGCCCATTTATTGATATTAACTCTTTTCTTTCCTTTGCTACTGGAGATTGTACCTTCATACTATACCCCCAGGGCATTCTACCTCCAAACTACACCCCCAGCACTATCTTACTTTATTTTAAAACAGGGTCTCACAGAGTTGCTGAGGGTCTCGCTAAATTGCAGAGGCTGACCTTGAACCTGCAATCTTCCTGTCTCAGTCTTCCAAGTACTGGGATTACAGTCATGCGCCACCATGCCCAGCTGATATTAACTCGTAAAGCCACAGATAAATGTCAGGGGAGAAAGTAAAAACTGCAGAACAAAACCTAACATCACACATTTTCATCTAGTTGACCTCCCAGGGCTGTGTTCCATTCTGTGGCTATCTTAAGTTTCCACATGTATCAAATCTAAAACAAGTCCTAGTTATTGATTTAGGATAGATGGTTATGTAAAGATGAGCTAAAGTTTTTTTCAACCAACAAAATACTATAGTATTTTTATATAACTACTTAATTTAACTTCTTACATTTTGTTAGCCACAGTGTTATAAACTGAAATTAGAAGATTTCAATCACTGCAGGTATCACACTAGCACAGGTCTGTCTGAGCCAGCTCCCCACACATTACCAGCACAACCTGTTGGTTACCTAAGCAGAGCTGTTCACTTACTGCAGTGAGGGAGGCCACCTCCCAAAGTTTGCCAGTGTCTTGGAGAAAGGAAGTCAAGGTCAGAATTTGTTGAGAAATCAAGTTTGATGTAGGTGGTTCTTTCAAAGTGAGGGTCCTTGATTAGGATTGGGTAAGGGTCATCCTGTAGCAGTCCAGGATTGGTGGAAGCAGCAAGGGAGGGGTTTGAAAGGAGGGATTCATTGAATCACTCTGTACACTAATAGTCAGTTGACACTTTCCATGGAAGAGTTGATGACTCTTTCAAGAAGTTTCTGTAGTGAATAATCACCATTTTCCCAAAAGACAGGAATGGAGACAGGAATAACACAAAGTCATTGTAATGTAGACAGTAAGATGTGGTTTCCATTCTCAGTATCCAAGCTGACTGAGTTTTAACTTTCTAGTCTACTCAGATAACTTAATCTTGTAACATGAATCAAAGATTTGTTTTTTTGTTTACAGGTCCTTATATTTCTAGCAATTTGACACAGTTTTCTACATTGCCAATGTTACTTTTTAATCATTGATTAGCCTATTTGTGTGTGTGTGTGTGTGTGTGTCTGTGTTTGGAGGGAAAATTTCCAAGTCACTAGTGCCCTGCAATAAACACTGTAAATCCAGAGGGGGCAGCAGAGGGAGACTGAATTATACGCTGGATTATTTAAAACCACAAGCCATCATTTGGGGCAATTCTTTTTTTTTTTTTTTTTTTTTTGGTACCGGGGATTGAACCCAGGGGCGCTAAACCCCCGGCCCTATTTTTTATACTTTATTTTGAAACCGGGTCTCACGAAGTTGCGGAGGGCCTCACTAAGTAGAGAGAGACAGAGAGAGACAGAGAGAGACAGGGAGAGACAGGGAGAGACAGGGAGAGAGAGAGAGAGAGACAGAGACAGAGACAGAGAGAGACAGAGAGACAGAGAGAGACAGGGAGAGAGAGAGAGAGAGAGAGCGAGCTGAGGCTGGCTGCAAACCCGGATCCTCCGGTCTCTGCCTCCCAAAGTACTGGGATTACAAGCGTGTGCCACCAGCCCGGCTTGGGGCAATTCTTAAGAGGCGTCTAAAGATGAAATTATAGGTGCCAAGTATTTTCCAAGAGATAAAAATCTTTGGCAGAAGGCAGGAAGTTACCACCTTTCAAAAGCTCCAGCTTCAGATCACCTGCCTCTTTCCCTTTCAGCTGGAAGCTGGGAAATGATGTGGGCTTCCTGCAAGCTCCATTTCGGATTCTCTCTGAGCCCAGTTCTCGCACGGGATATAAATTCCATCAGATGCCTCTGACGTGGGAGCGTTCTCTCCCTAACACAAGCTGGTAGTCACAGTTTGGAGAATCGCAGGAGGGGGCTTGGGGGCAGTGAGGGATGCTGAGCCAGGAAGAGGCTGTCTGGGGGTGAAGCACTGGGGACACTTAACATTTGAAAGGAGTGTGAACACTGTATTTACATTTAAATTAAATGGAAACTTCTTATAGGTTATGTTTCTGGAAGGTGTGTGTGGCGCATCTGCTGAGCTCTATTGTTCATTCATGCTGTAAATCCTTTGAAATGTGTTAAAATGCATCCCACTCATTATAGAGCTCCTGCCACCCCTGGATTACGACTTTGATGTCACCAATCCTGCTTCAAAGGGCTCTTTCTGGGCTATTAATCACAGTTTAGCCTCTGAAGATATCGCCAGAGAAAACATTTGGACATCTTTGTGCTAGACTTGCTAAAACTTTGAAATCTTGAGCGTCTTGAATATGCACAAATTGCAGCATTTCCTTTCATTGGTGACTTTTTTATTTTGCTACAGAATCAAATGACACTGTAGGTTAAAATGCAAACAAATCTCGCTACATACTTGGGTTGGTGAAGGGTTGGTGTAGGTAGCCAGGAGTGGAGCAGAGAATCCTAGAGGATACTCCCAGCCTTCAAAGGTAAGAGCAGCAGGAAGGCGAGAGGCCCAAAGTTGCCATTGCATTTTTTTCTCACCCTTCATTAAAAAAAAAAAAAAAAAAAAAACTAATTGGTGCTCACAAAGAGAGCTGGTGAGAGTTCCTGGTCTTCTCTTGCTTTCTGCTCTGCTTTGAGACCTGCATGAATTGTTCACAGCAAATAATAATAAAACAGAATGAGTATCTCTTACCCAGAATGCTCGGGACCAGAGTGTTTCTGATTTTTTATTTTTTTTCCAGATTTGGGAATATTTGCATATGCATAGTGAGATATCTTAAGGAAGGGGCCTAAGTCTAAACACAAAATTTATTTATGTTTCACATACTCCTAAACAAATAACCTGAAGGTATTTTAATATATATATATATATAGTATAAATATATATACTAATGCAAATATGTTAATATACCATTTTTATATTATATATCTATATTTATTTAAATAATAATAAAACATATTGATATATAGTATATATTTATTATATTGTGTGTATATATATATATATGTATATTTGTGGTGCTGGAAACCAAACTAAACGCTTCACACCTGCCAGGCAAACACTCTACCTATGAGCTACACCCCACCCCCTATTTTGTACAATATGTTAAATGATTTTGTACATGGGGTTGGGGTGTAGCTCAGTGGTAGAGCCCATACTAAGCATGCACCAGAGCCTGGGCTCAGTCCCTAGCACCCATAGTAATAATAACAATATTTTGTGCAGGGAACAAAGTTCAAGGCAGGGGGGTAGGATTTTCCATTTATGGCATCATACTGGTCCTCAAAAAGTTTCAGATTTGGGAGCATTTTGCATTTGGGGTTTCCACAGTAGGGATGCTCAACCTGTACCATGAAATCATACTCTTTTTCCTATCATATTTTTTCACTACTCTCCATTTCATTTTCCTACCAAGTCTCCTGTGTTACACAAAATTTGCATTAATTAGATTTGTATGTTTTTCTCTTCTTACTCTGTCTTTTGTTATACAGCCTCAGTCATGAACCTAGAATGGGTGAGGAAAAGATATTGTTCCTCCCCTACAGGATGCTTACTGCTCGATCTGCTTATCATGTCTATGTCTCAAATCCTCACAATGGCGCTCCCTGCAGGCCAGCTTCTTTCTGGAGAGAACTCTTTCAGAATCCTTTTTTCTTCCATATTTATCTTTTTCAATAAGTAGCTCTAGCCGGGCGTGGTGGTGCATGCTTGTAATCCCAGTACTTGGGAGGCTGAGACAGAAGGATCTGGGTTCACGGCCAGCCTCAGCTACTTAGGCCCTCTGCAACTTAGACCCTGTTTCAAAATAAAGAATAAAAAATAGGGCTGGGGATGTAACTCGGAGGTAGAATGCCCCTGGGTTCAATCCCCGGTACTGCAAGAAAAAAGTAGCTCTACTTTTTTGTGTGTGGAAAATATATAAAATAAAAATCTACCCTCCTAACACATTTTAAGTGTACAATCCAATATCCTGAACTCTGTGTACATTGTTGCACAGCAGATCTCTAAGACATGCTCATCTTGCATGACTGACACTCTGTACCCTCCTGCCCCCAGCCCTGGCAGCCAGCATTCTGCTCTCAGCTTCTATGAGTTTGACTACCTCAGATACTCATAGAAATGGAATCATGCAGCATTTGTTCTTCTGTGACTGGTTTATTTTACTTAGCATCATGTCCTTCAGATTTATTCATGTTATAGCATCCGACAGGATTTTTCTTTTGAAGACTGAATAATACACTATTGTGTGTGTTGGGTTTGAATTTAGAATGTCTCCCAGACCTCAAGTTGGAGACAAGGCGGCCATGCTGGAGGTGCGGCTTGGTTGCTGAGGAGGGCCCTGGGTGTGACCTTGAGGACTGTGTGCACATGTCCCTCCTCCCCTTACTCTCTCTGCTTCTGGCCTCCATGATGTGAGAGCAGAGTTCCTTCGCTCATGCTCTCCCTCTGCTTCCCACTGTCATGCCCTGAGCGCTGCAGACTTCACCCCACCTGATGTGTGTGAATCCTCTGACACCTCCAGAACGGTGAACAAACAAATCCTCCTTCCTCTAAGCTGTGGTTGTCAGGTATTTTGGGTCAAAGCCGTGAGGATGCTGACTGAAATAGGATGTATGTACCACATATTCTTTAAGTGTACGTCTATCGATGGACATTTAGTTTATTTCCACCTCTGGGTAATTGTGAATAATGATGCAATGAACATGGGAGGGCACATATCTTTTCAGGATCCTGTTTTCAATTCATTTGGATAAATACCCAGAAGTGGGATTTCTGGATGATATGGTAGGTCTATTTTTAATTTCTTAAAGAATCACCATACTATAGTTTCCATAGTACCTATACCATTTTTTTATTCCTACCAACAGTATATGAGGATCAATTTCTCCATATCTTTAGCACTTGTTATTTTCTGTTTGTTTGTTTGTTAGTTTTATTTTTATTATGGCCACCCCAATAAGTATGAGGTGATATTTCACCTCATTGTGGTTTTGATTTTAACTTCCCTGATGATTAGTGATATTGAACATCTTTTCACTCACCTATTAGCCATTTATATTTGGAGATATGACTATTCAAGTCCTTTGCCCATATTTTAATCAATTTGTCTTTTTGCTATTGAATTGTAGGTGTTCCTTATATCATCTGAATGTTAACCCCTGGTCTGATATATGGTTTGCAAATGTTTTCTCCCACCCAGTAGATTCTTTTCACTCTACTGATGATTTTCTTTGTTGTGCAAAAGCTTTTGGTTTCATGTGTTCTCTCTCGTCTATTTTTGCTATTTTTGCTTGTGCTTTTGCTGTCATATCAAAAAATTCTATTGCCAAGGCCAATGCTGTGATGCTTCCCTTCTATGTTTTCTTTTAGGAGTTTTATAATGTCATGTCTTATGCTTAAGTCTTTAATCCATTTTGAATTTATTTTGTATATGGTGTAAAATAAGGGTTCACTTTCATTCTTTGGCAAGTAGATATTCAATCTTCCTAACACCTTTTGCTGAAGAGATTATTTTTCCTTATTATGTAGTCTTGGCACCCTTGTCAAGGATCATTTGATGACATATGTAGGAGTTTATATCTTGGAACTGTATTCTGCTTCATTTGTCTATATGTCCATGTTTATGCCAGTATCATATCATTTTGATTACTGTGGTTTTGTAATATGTTTTGAAATCAGGAAATACAAAGCTTCCAGATTTGTTCTTCTTTCTCAAAATTGTTTTGGCTTTTCTAGGTCCTTTGTAGTTCCATATGGACTTAGTATTTTGTTCCTAGTACTACAAAAAAATACCACTGGCATTTTGATAGGGATTTTGTTAAACTTGTAGATCACTTTGACATCATTAATTTACATTATTAATTACTATTGACAGTTTAAATTTATTCCAATTCATGAACATTGATGTCCTCCCATTTCTTTGTTCCTTCTTTAATTATTTTAGTTGTGTCTTATAGTTTTTAGTGTATAGTCTTTCACCTCCTTGGTTAAATTTATTCCTAAATATTGTATACTTTTTGATATTATTGTAAATTGAATAATTTTCTTAATTTCTTTTTTAGATAGTTCATTGTGGGCAGATAGCAATGCAACTCATTTTTATATGTTGCTTATATACTGCAACTTTGCTAAATTCATTTATCAATCTGACAGTACTTTTTAAATATGGAATCTTTAGGGTATTCTGTAAGATTATGTCATCTATGAATAAAGATAATTTTACTTCTTCCTTTCTGATTCAGATGAGTTTTATTTCTTTTTCTTGCCTAATCGCTCTAGCTAGGACTTCAAGTACTATGTTAAATAGAAGTGGTGAGTGTGTGCATCTTTTGCCATGTTCCTGATCTTAGAGGAAAAGCTTTCAGTTTTTCACCACTGAGTATGATTTTATGTGTAGGCTTTTCATGTATAGCCTTTATTATGTTGAGGTACTTTTCTTCTATTCCTAATTTGTAAACTAGATACTTTTTGTGGCTTCTTTTTTGCTTGTGAAATTAACATAAATTGAATTTGTTTCATAAATTATTTAAAAATTACTTACAATTTTAAATTATTATAATTTATATAGTTGAAGTCTCAAAATTAAACATTTTTTGAATTCAAAGTAGATCATTTGAAAAATTCTAAAAAATACAAGGACCCAAAGAGGAAATGTATTCATGATCCTATTCTTTAACTTTTCTTTCCATTTAAGTTCTTTATCTTTTTTGTTTAGGTAATTTGGCCCAAACAAGAGCCAGGATAATAGCAGCCTCAAGATCTTTGCCTCCACATTTCAGTACTGGGAGAGCTAAGGTGAGTAGTAGATTTGCATAAAAAATGGTGTGTGTGTGTGTGTGTGTGTGTGTGTGTGTGTGTGTGTGTTCCTGCCCTGGGGATAATCTAGAGTAGGTATCATTAGTTCCCTTCACCCAGCCCTCTGCCAGGGCAATCTAGTAAAGAGATTGAAGACATATAGGAAATCAGGGGGTGGGAAATTTGAAGATACAGAATAATGGCACTGGAAAATAAAGCCCATCTAGGAAGAGATAAAGAACTTTTCCCCTGAGGCTATCACCAGCTCACAGAGGAGGATAACAGGGACCAAAAGGAATCAGCAGGGAGGAAAGAAACCAAACTCTTTTCTATTGAGCCATAATAGGAAACTCTTTCCTATTGAGTCTGTGCAGGCGGGGGGGGGGGGGTGTCAGAAGAGTTTGCAAGTTTCCAGCTGTAAAATATATCTTTAACTGTTTTACCATTCTAGCTAATGTTTAGCCAGGATTTCAAGGTCTGCCTGGTTGAAGTTCATCACATGTATAATAAAACCCCTTATCTGTAGTCTAGGTTTTAATGGCTTCAGTTACCCATGGTCAACTGTAGTCCAAAAATATGAAATAAAAAAACCTCCAGAAATAAATAATTCATAAGTTTTAAATTGTGCACCATTGTAAGTAACATAATGAAATGTCATTGCATCCCTCTTGGTCCTGTCCAGGATGTGAATCACCCCTTGGTCCAGTGTTTCTGTGTTGTATATGCTACCCACCTATTAGTCACATAATAGCTACAGTTATCAGATCAACTGTCATGGTATCACAGTGCTTGAACCAGTGCATGTGTTCAAGTAACCTTTTTTTTTTTTACCTAATAATGGTCCCAAAGCCTAAGAATAGTGATATTGGCAATTTGAATATGCCAAAAAGAAGCTGTAAGATATTTCCTTTAGGTAAAAAGGTAAGAGTAATACCTTTTTTTACAGTACATTGTTATAATTATTCTATTTTATTGTTATTTATGGTTATCAGTCTCTTACGGTACCTAATTTATAAGTTAAACTTGATCATATAGCTAGGTGTGTATAAAAAGTGTAGGCTACGTAGGGCTTTGTAGTACTCACAGTTTCAGGCATCTACTGGGGGTCGTGGGATGTATCCCCCAAGGATAAGTGAAGACTATGTACTAACATAAAAACAATTACCTTGAAGGTGATTGAGTAATAGCAGGTTACATTTCTGGATTTTCTTTATTTTTTGCTTACAAAGAATACTATTGTTATTGTTATTATTGTAGTTGGGATTATTATGGCACTGGGGATGGTAGGGCCATCCCACTTCTGAGCTGTACCACCAGCTCTTTTTTGTTTTGCAACAGAATCTCATTAGATCACTGAGAGTCTTGCTACATTGCTGAGGCTGGCCTCAAACCTATTATCCTCCTGTCTCAGCCTCCCAAGTACTGGGATTACAGGTATGCACCATCACACCTAGCTAAGAGTATTAACTTATTTAGTAAAGACAAGCAATTCAACGACATATAATGCTGTTGAATATTACCCCCAGATTAATACAGATGTACATTTTATACTTACTTACTTTTCCTGAGAATAAAAGGCTTACTTGCACATAGTAGGAACTCAAGAGATTTTTGTTAATAATTTTTATGAGAGAATGATTCAAGATGGCGATGGAATAGGAGCCCCTAAATGAACCTGTCTCAAAATCGCCTCGGGGGCTCAGAACTGAACAACATCGCACCTCCATAGAACCAAAACCAAATATCCAGTAACCTGAGTATGACTACACAGACACAGACTCTTCCAGCTACAGAATCCCACAGAAAACTGTAATCCCGTGTTGGCAGGATTGGTAAGGAGCCATCTTCCCCTGGACCCTACAGCCGGCGCTAATAGCCCCCTCTGCCACTAGCAATTTGGGAGGAGAAACTGGAGCAAAATTCTGTGAGTGGTGGGGCCATACCAGCAGGAGATTGTGAATACCCTTCAAAGGCTGCCCTAGTGTGGGCTCCTGCCAGAGCCACGCACCTCCCCCACACCATGCTATGAGCCTGCGCGATCCCCAACACCTTCCCATCAGACCCCCGCGCCCCCCAGCGCAATCCGGGCAGCCCTCTGAACCACACCTCAGACCCCTGTGCCCTCCTGTGTGACCCGGGCGGCCCTCCGTGGCCCGCCTCGGACCCCCGTGTCCTCCAGCACTGCCACCTGAAACCCAGAGCCTGCACCTCTCTCGCCCATGCGGGAGCCTCTGTGCCAAGCTTCACCCCAAGACCCATGCAGCCCTCCAGGCTGCCTCTAAGCCAGGGCACGCTCTGGCGCTGCCACCCGAAATCCAGGAGCCTGTGCTCCTCCCTGGGGCCCACGCATGATCCTCTGCACCATGCCTCACAGCCCGCGCACCCTGAGGCGCCGCCACCCAATACCTGGAGCCTGCACTCCCCTCAGGCCCATGCAAGATCCTCAGTCCCACACATCAGAGCCTAGGCACCCTCCAGCGATGCCACCCGAGACCCGGAGCACTTGCACATCCCTTGGGGCCCAGCAACCCCCAGCACCCGTGCCTTGGAGACCGGGCACCTTCTGGCACCATCACCCGCGCCTTGGAGCAGGCACCTAATACCGCACCTTGAAGTGCTCCTCACATTCCAACATCCGTGTTCTGGAGCCTGCGTGCCCCCCCTCCCACACACACACCGCTTCCTGGTCCACCAGACGGGAGGGAACCTCAGCCTGACGCATACTGACCCAATTGGGACTACAGGGACCATCGAGAGGTCTTATACACAGAAAGGAAAATGATGCAGAGGCAACAGAAACACAAAATTGAAAACACCGAAAATACGAGAATGAGGAACAGTGAGGAAACAAGAAACACTCACAATGCATCAAGTGAGATTACTGATACTGACCTGCAGGAAATGCAAGACGGAGAATTCCAAATTTTGATCTTCAGAATGATGAAAGGCTTCAAAGAAAGTGTAGAGGAGATGAAGGAAGAAGTTGAAGCTCTAAGAAAGAATCAGAAAGAAACTCTGAACGAAATGAAGGAGTCAATAAACGAATTAAAGACTGCAATAGTAATAACCAACTCTAATAGGCTCGACCACATGGAAAACAGGGTATCACTCCTGCAAGACAGTTCATTGAAAACTGAAAATGCAGTCAACGATATACAGAAGACAGTACAACACACCCTGGCCATCCAAGAAATACAGAACAATACAAGACATCCTAATCTAAGGATAAAAAGCATTGAAGAAGGTTTAGAAGCACAAACCAAAGGTATAAGAAACCTCTTCAAAAAATGATTTCAGAGAATTTTCCGAACATAGAAAAAGATTTGGACATTCACATATAGGAGACATATAGAATACTGTTAAGACAGGACCAAAGAAGGACGTCCCCATGCCACGTAATAATTAAAATGACTAATGTAGAGGCCAAAGAAAGAATCCTAAAAGCAGCAAGAACAAAAGAATGGGTGACATACAAGGACAAAACAATAAAAATCACCCCAGACTTCTCAACCCAAGTCAGGAATGCCAGGAGGGATTGGTATGAAGTACTCTGGACCCTGGAAGAAAACAATTTCCAACCAAGACTGATATATCCAGCAAAGGTATCATTTAAAATTGATGGAGAAATAAAAATATTCCATGATAAACAAACATTTAAAGAATTCATGAGGACCAAGCCAACACTAGAGAAAATCCTAAAAGAAATAAACCACAAAGAAGGAAAAACAAGCAATTTCCAGAACCACAGGAGAGGTGAACTCCACCAGGTAGGCAACTAAACAAGATTTGGCGCTACAGCAAACAGAAAATAGAACTCAAAATGATAGGAAACAAAAATCATATCTCAATAATAAAATTGAATGTCAAGGACTCAACTCCCCAATTAAAAGGCATAGACTGGCAATGTGGATTAAAAAGAATAATCCAACTATATGCTGCTTACAAGAAACTCACCTTCTAGCTAAGGATACTCATACACTAAAGGTAAAAGGATGGAAAAAGATGTACCATGCAAAAGGAGATTGAAAAAAAGCAGGGGTAGCAATGCTTATATCTGACAAAACAGACTTTAAGCTAAAACACATCAGAAGAAACAAAGAGGGTCACTTCTTACTAATAAAAGGAACAACCCAACAAGAAGATATAATAATAGTAAACATTTACGCCCCAAATGTGGGTGCACCCACATTCATAAAACAAAGTCTTTGGGATATCAGGTCCCAAATTGACCCAAACACAATAATATTGGGAGACTTCAATACACCACTCATGCCACTAGATTTATCCTCCAGACAAAAGATGAATAAAGATTGTTCAGACCTAAAGAAAACTGTAGACCAAATGGATCTAATAAACACATACAGATTATTTCAACCAGCAACACCTGAATACACATTTTTCTCAGATGCCCATGGAACATTCTCCAAAATAGACCACATCCTGGGTCACAAAGCAAGCACCAGCAAATTCAAAATATGTGATATAATTCCCTGCATCTTCTCAGATCACAATGGAATGAAACTGGAAATTAACAACTGGAAGACCAAAAGTAATCACATAAGTACATGGAGACTGAATGAAACACTTCTGAATGGGGACCGGGTCAGAAAAGAAATAAGGGGAGAAATAAAAAAAATTCCTGGAATTAAACGAAAATAGAGACACGACGTGCCAAAATCTATGGGACACTTTGAAGGTGGTGTTAAGAGGGAAATTTATAGCACTGAGTGCCCACATAAGAAAAACAGAAAACATCCAAATAAATAACCTAATGACACACTTCAAGGATCTTGAAAAACAGGAACAGTCAAAGCCCAAAGCCAGTAGAAGGCAAGAGATAACTAAAATCAGAGCAGAAATTAATGAAATAGAGAATAAAAAAACAATACAAGGAATCAACAAAACAAGAAGCTGGTTCTTTGAGAAGATTAACAAAATTGAAAAACCACTAGCTAACCTAACCAAAATGGAGAGAATCAACCCAAATTACCAAAATCAGAAATGAAAAAGGGGATATCACCACAGATAGTGGAGAAATCCAGAGGATCAAAAGAAACTACTTTGAAAACTTATATTCCAATAAAATGGAAAACATGGAAGAAATCGATAGATTTCTAGACACATACAACCTACTTAAATTGAACTGTGAGGATATAGAAAACCTGAATCAACCAATAGCAAGCACAGAGATAGAAAGAGCAATAAAAAGTCTTCCATCAAAGAAAATCCCAGGTCCAGATGGTTTTCCAGCCAAATTTTACAAAACCTTTACAGAAGAACTAAAACCAATACTTCACAAACTATTCCGTGAAATTGAAAGAGATGGAATTCTCCCAAATTTCTTTTACAAGGCCAACATCACATTAATACCAAAGCCAAATAAAGATACCTCAAGAAAAGAGAAGTACAGACCAATATTATTAATGAACATAGACGCAAAAATTCTAAATAAAATACTAGCCACGCGCATTCAAAACCATATTGAGAAAATCGTACACCATGACCAAGTTGGTTTCATCCCAGGAAAGCAAGGCTGGTTCAACATACGCAAAACAATACATGTTATCCACCACATAAATCGAACTAAAAACAAGAATCACATGATCATTTCAATAGATGCAGAAAAAGCATTTGACAAAATTCAACACCCATTCATGTTAAGAACTCCACAGAAAATTGGAATAGAAGGAACATACCTCAACATCATTAAGTCAATATATAAGAAACCCAAAGCCAACATCATATTGAATGGAGGCAAATTGCCAGAATTCCCCTTAAAATCAGGAACAAGACAAGGATGCCCACTATCACCACTCCTTTTTAAATATCTGTCTTATTGTCAGAGCAATAAGACAAGAGAGGATATCCAAGGAATTCAAATAGGAAAAGAAGAATTAAAATTATCTTTATTTGCAGATGATATGATCCTATATCTAGAAGACCCAAAGAACTCAACCAAAAATCTACTAGAGCTGACTAACAAATTCAGCAAAGTAGCAGGATACAAGATCAACCTAAAAAAAATCAGTAGCTTTCATATATGCCAACCATGAATCCACTGAGAAAGAAATCCAGAAAACAATTCCATTCACAATAACTTCAAAACCAATCAAATACCTAGGAATAAACTTAACCAAAGAGGTAAAAGACCTCTACAATGAAAACTATGGAACACTGAAGAAAGAAATCAAAGAAGATCTTAGAAGATGGAAAGATTTCCCCTGCTCTTGGATAGGCTTAATAAATATTATCAAAATGGCCATTCTGCCAAAAATGATCTACAGAGTCAATGCAATCCCTATCAAAATACCAACATCATTTTTCGCAGAGCTAGAAAAATCAGTCATTAATTTCATATGGAGAAACAAAAGACCCAGAATAGCCAAAGCAATTCTCAGCAATAAGAACCATGCAGGAGGCATCACAATTCCTAACTTCAAATTATACTACAGAGCTATAGTAA
>PVJS01029423.1:0-24781 GCA_004027185.1 Glis glis
GAGGAGAGAGGAGAGAGGAGAGAGGAGAGAGGAGAGAGGAGAGGGGAGAGAGATAGATTGCGTACACGCGCATGCGCGCTGAGGTTGGCCGCGAACCCGGATCCTCCGGTCTCTGCCTCCCAAAGTACTGGGATTACAAGCGTGTGCCACCACACCCGGCTCTGTCTCAACATTTCTTTACAAAGGTTAAACATTAAAATTTGTTTAAAGCTTCATTCATTGGATAGGAAAAAAATGTGTCACCGTTGCCTGCATTGAGCAGAAATTTAAAAATATTTGCTAAGATGATAGAAAAACAAGTATTGATAATTTAGTTTTACTTTTTTAAATTTCCAGTGAGGGTACACATTTTTTTTTGTGTGGTACCGGGGATTGAACGCAGGGGCGTTCTACCTCTGAGATACACCCCCGGCCCTATTTTTTATATTTTATTTTGAAACCAGGTCTCACGAAGTTGCGGAGGGCCTCACCAAGTAGCTGAGGCTGGCCGCGAACCTGGATCCTCCCGTCTCAGCCTCCCAAGTACTGGGATTACAAGTGTGCACCACCACGCCCGACTGAGGGTACACATTTTTGCTGTTGTCATTGGAGGAGGAGGTACACTCAGAGTGTTTCTTCTGACCTCGGCTCATTACTGATCTATGGCTTAACTGTTACAGAGCTCCTCTTTTCTTCTAGAAATGTACAGTCGCCCAATATATTAATCTGTTTTGTGTTGCTATAATAAAATACCTGAAGCTGGGTGTTTTCTAAAGAAAAGTTTATTTATTCCACAGTTCTGGAGGCTCAAGAGCCTGACACGGATCCCATCAAGGGCCCCCTGGCTGTCCCAACATGGTGGAGAGACAGAAAGGAAACCGGCCTCATGCAGGAGAGACCAAGCATGTGGGGAAGCCTTGCTTTAGACCAACCCGTCTCGTGAAAACTCATTCATTCCTCCAAATCAACATTATTCCCCCCAAGGGCAATTCTCATGACCCAACTACTTGCACTAGTTTCCACTCTTGTAGATTCTACCAACTCAACATCACCATGCTGGGGACCACACTTGCAGCACATGAAACTTTGGGGGGCATCCTCCAACCATATCTAAACCACAGCACCCAGATATGCTAGAACATGAAGAAAAAGCATGGGGGATTGAGGGGTGCACAGAGCTATCATGTTGTCAGCAGGCTTAGAAATGGTAGTTTTCGTCTGTCCCATGATTACTTCCCTCTCCGCATGTCTTGGATCGTCCAGAACGTCACTGGATCAGATGCTCAGAGGGGCTTGAACCCAGGGGCATTTTACCTCTGAGCTAAACCCCCAGCCCTAAGTTGCTGAGGGCCTTGCCAAGTTGCTGAGGATGGCTTCAGACCTGTGGTCCTCCTGTCTCAGCCTCCCAAGTATTGGGATTACAGTGTGCTTGGCTGACAGTGGCCTGTTTGAATTCCCTGATGATCTGAATTGGAAACCACACCTGTGTTTATCACACAACAAGTTTGTACTATGTCTAGACATTAAGCTATGCATTCCCTATTTAAAGGCAAATATTCTATCTTCCATGCTGGAGGACCTTATGGTCTAGTTGGAGAAAAAGGTATATGAAAAATCAGCATTTTAGTGAAGGTAAGTACATACCTCTCTGAGGATGGGGGTGGTCTCACAGGGATATTACAGCTGGATATTTTTTTTTCTGGCCATGTTTTATTTGTCCATTTACTTCAAACAGGATAGCCAAAGATACAGACAATATTCAGTAAAATAAAAGATGAAACAAATTCTAAGAGACTGTGATGCCACATGCTACATTTAACCTAATTTTATTCATGCTTGCCTCGGGATGGGGAACAGATCATTTGGTAAAAACATACAGTAAGAACAAAAAATGTCTTATCATGTACAACTTTTAAACTACAATAATGATGTACCCTTAATTACTTCCATGCACACAAGTCTAACATTACAGTTTTTTTTAAATAAACACAATTAAGACTTCTAGGAGCATTTTATAATAAAGTAATTCCTAATTTTTCTTTGTAGATAGATCAAGCACCTCCCAAATACAAATTCCTATACACAGTGAGTACTTAAATGAACACTTAAGTAAGTACGTGGACGCCTTAGCACAAGCTGATATTACAGACTCAGCTAGGTAGGCAACAAACCAGAGTGCCAAATGGAAAAGTGTAATTGCAAATAAATTTTAAAATGAAGTTAACTTTTATAATTAAATACAGAAAATATACTGATTTGCTAAAATAAATAAGATGTGATGTATTAACACTTTACTATAAAGAATGAATACCAGAACACTTATAAACGATGAGTCTTAAGAGTAGTTTACTACAATAAACGCTGGCTAAATAGAAGTGCATATCGTGAAGCACTATGGGTGGTAAATGTTTTGTCACATACTTTTGTTACCTTGAGGTAGAGAACACATGTGTACCAAATTCGGCATTCATTTTCAGTTGCTGCTGGTATCATGTGTTTTAAGAAATGTGTACAGTATGAAAAACTTGAAAATACTAATGAATGAAAAATGTTTTAGGAAAAAAAAATAGATATTTTCATGCAATTATGTACAGTCTCACTGTGTAAATTTCAAGGCAAGATTTTTGTTTCCTGTGAAACAGATCATTGTTCTGAGAGAATGTTTTTTACTTGTCTTAGTGCATTTCTTTTGTCTCCTCCTGCATTGCATTACTTTGCTCTATTCTTTGTGTGCAAATGACATGCCAGTTAACATGAAAACTATCTCATATGTAGAAAAAAAGTCTGGATTTAAAAAATCAAGAACTAATAAAATCCTTACTAAATGCACCATTTGATTCAAGAAAAAATGACTTAAACACTAGTAATAAAAAAGACAAAACACATTTCATGAAGAATACAGAGAAATGTCTGCTGAGTGTTTTATTTAAGATGTTTCAGAATGCTGCTGTATGTCTTATGAGGAATTTGAGGGGAAGATTTCACAGCAGAAGGTGTTAATGTGGCCTGGATTGACTTAAGTGGTGACCCCACTGGACTATGAAACTGTGGGATGCCTATGGATTCAAGCTGTTTGTTAAAGAGGAACTCCCCACTGTTTACAGCTGGATATTAAATAATGAGTTTCTTGGCTGGAGAAAAGAGAGGACTTGACTCTAAGGTGTGGGGAGCATGGGTGATTTGTAATGGGAGCAATCAGGACTTACTCAGTAGCCTGAGTTCTAATAGCACCCAGCAGCAGTGATGTGCACCCCTTCCAAGCCTGTCCCGTTACCCAGGCATGCTCGCTCTTTCAAGCCACTTCCCTTCCAGATGTCTGGAATGGGGACACCTCCAGGATGGTTAGGGAAGATGGCAGGTTCTCTCAATGACCCTGGAAACCTTACTAATTTCATGAAAGAGGGCTGACCCACCAGCATTTCACCTCCAATGCTTTTAAATGAGCAAGTAATAGCTTTTATTATCTTTGATTAAGTATACTAACTTGCTGTATATTTACTAAAGATCAGCTAGCTTACTGTGACTAGTAACAACAGCTAGGTAGGGAACAATATTGAAGACCCTTGAATGCTACACCAAAGAGTTTTGTCTCACTACGTTCACAGTAGGCGGTCCTGGTGACAGTTTTTAAACAGAGGAGTGCCATCGTGAGTGCGGGTAGGGAACGGCTAGGAGACACCTTCCTATCCATGAACAGCATCTTTAGTCTGAGCTCTGCTCATCTTGACTTCCTCTGTGCGCTTCCTGTGGTTTGCATCAGCATCCGGAAGTGCCCGACATGAGTTCAACTTGTGTCTTGAGCATCTGCAGATCAGTCAGAAATAGACAGGAGATGCTGGAGGTGGAGTGCTCAGTGGCCGCAGATCCCTCTTCCTCCGTGTATGTTCTGTGCAGTGTGGGTGGCTCTTCTCCTCCCATCAACAGATGGAGGGTATTTCTCCCCTCCCATGAAACAGGGACTTGCTTTGGCTAATGGGGCTCAGCAAACATCAGTCAGGCAGAGGCCCAGAAAGAACTTCTGCATGGAGGTTTTGTCTCACTTGCTGCCCGAGTCCTCCATGTAAGAAAGTCTGGGCTGGCCTCTGTAAGAGTGAGAGAACACAGGGAGAGAGATAGTCAGCACCAACTGCCAGACCCAAGAGGCCATCTCGCATCAATCACCCCATGCGATCAATCAGCTGGCCCTGACCTGGGCAGTGAACCCAGGTGAGACCAATAGAACACCTGTTTAGCTGAGGCCAGCCAGTCTCCCACTAAGTGTTGGGGTATTTTGTTACACAGCAACAGATAACTGACACAGACAATGGTACGGCTTATTGTTGAGAAGACCGTAGATCATGCCAATGTAGAATAAATCAGCAAGAGAATCGGAACAAAGCCTCACCTACTTGGAATTCCTAAAGGCTCCACAGAGAAGTGCTGGTATTCTGTTTTAATATATCAAGAACTTATTTGTTCTTAAAACTGAATGAAAATAGTTTCCTCAGACACTCCTGTTTTTAGTTTCTGATATTTCTGACACGTCTTGTCCTTCTATTTTTCCTCCTCTCTTATTTTTAGCTTCTCTTACAGTAACTTCTACTTTTTTTTGATATTTTAACCTTGCACAGATTCCTCTCTACTTGGGGTAATACCAAAATGTTGAAATTTCCTTTGCTCTGTGGACACTCTTGTGGTTATTCCAAATAGAGCTGTATTAGTTCCTGTTTCTGATTTCTTAAAGATATCCCTTAATTAGGAAAGAACAGCTTTCTTTATATTTCTTAATATTTTTCTTAACTTTTCCTGAGTTAGACACATAATCTTCATATTATAATAATTCTCTGAAACTATACTATCAATCTGTCTTTCATATGATGGGGATTGGTAATATTTAAAAAAATATAGGTATCTCATGATAGGAAAATTCATTAACCTATAAACCACTTGATTATCAATTATCCTTTAAATCACTTCACTAAAATGTTTCTCATCTAAATATGCCTATCTGGAAAACCTTATTTATTTTATTTTAGTTTGGGGCTGGGTATTGAACCCAGAGACTTGTGCATGCTAAACATACATTCTACCATTGAGCTAGACCCCTAGTCCCAGAAATATCTAACTTTTAGACAGATGTTAACATTCTGTGGTTCTTTGACATTTATGCATTTAGTCACTAAATACTCATTGAGTGTTTTCAATATACTTGGCTCTGTGCGATGAGGATCCAAAGAGATTTCACCTTGAATAGAGCATCACAGAGAAATAAAATCAATTCAACATGCCAAGGGTAATCAAAGACATGCGTGGATGTTATGGGAGTCAGGGGCTCACGAGTGTGTTTGGGGTGGGTGTGAGGAAGGAAGGCCTGTCCACCAGCATGGTCATCCAGAGCCTCTGACCTGGGGCAGACCGCACACCTGGCCAGGGGTGCGGGGCCCAGGAGCGATACTTCATCTCTCTCTTTTTAAATTTTTGGTGGTATTGGGGATTGAATCCAGAGACATTCTACCTCTGAGATATACCTCTATCCCTCTTTTGTTTTGTTTTGAAACAGGGTCTTGTAGGTTGCTGAGAGTCTTGCTACATTGTTGAGGCTGGTCTTGAACCTGCAATCCTCCTGTCTCAGCCTCCCAAGTACTGGAATTACAGGTGTGTGCCACCACACCCAGCTGATACTTCATCTTGTAATGCATAATAAGCCACTGGAAGGGTTCCAGCTAGGGGTGATGCTGCAAGGAGACTGGCTAGGACACTGTCACCTGTGAATCCCCAAAAGAGAATAAGAAACAACTAGGGCAGCACGAACAGAAATGACAAAGAGAGAGAAACGAAGTTCTTAGGAGGATAAACTGGCAGAGCTATAATTTACATGATTTTCTTAGTAAGAATAAAATCAAGATACCATAAAGGGTGAGTCATTGTCAGAAGAGAAGCCAGGCATCAGCACCTGTCCTTTAACGAAACGGTACAGTGGTACGTGAATGGTCTCAGCGGCAGGTCGCCTGTGTTAAGGGCCTTGTGCGCTGAGCATCATCCCTGTCATGAGGAGCTGAGAAAGACAAAGTCCTCGCGCTGTCAGGTGTGAGCTGGGAGAAGGTGAGGTCTAGCTGTATTGTAGGTGGTGTGTTTTGTCGAAACAGCTGTCTGTAGCGTGGATTACTTTTCCCCATTCTAACTTTTATTAATATTTAAAGACTTAGATTCGGACTCAGAGCTGTGGATGCCGTTGTGAGCCCTCCAGCCACGTCTTACTAAACATGTTTTACAGGCACTTAGTATCATGCTAAGGTGCTAAGGGGAGTACATGTTTTTGGGTTTTTTTTGTGCGGTCTAGGGATTGAACCCAGGGGCATTCTACCTTTGAGCTACACCCCAGCCCTATTTTATTTATTTATTTATTTATTATTTATTTTTAGACAGGGTCTCACTAGGTTGCTGAGGGCCTCACTAAGTCGCTGGCACTGTCCTGGAACCTGTGACCCTCCTGTCTCAGCCTCCCAAGTACTGGGATTACAGGCGTGCGCCACCACACCTGGCTGGGAGCACATATTTGACCTAGCACTCTTTTAATGTAAAGAGAGAGAAAACAGGAATCTAGTGTTTGAATTTAATAAATTAGTGTGGGAAGCGAAGGAGAAGGAGATGAGAGCGACTGCCAGGGATCCAGCTTGGCGAGGGAGGGGATGGTGCAGCTGTGAGACGGGTCATATCAAGAGGAGCAGGTGACCATCAAGGGTGGAGGAGGACTCTGCCCCGCCCCACGTGGCCCTCCTAGCTCTGAGCTAGAATCCTCACAGCCCTGCGTGGTGTGGTGTAGAGATGATCATTTAAACTAATCTACCTTCAATGTGTCTTCTTGGCCCTGAGTCCATCGTGCTGGGCAAGGGTTTTGGCTGGACGAGGAGGAAGAGATTGAAGTCCTTTAGGGATAGCTGAGAGGTGACACAGTGGCAAAGTTGTTGACGTAGAGCACGTGACAGACATCTACCTGGGAGGGAGTTTCCTGGGCGCGCTTATCAGTGTGGGAGAGCAGAGTCCCGCTTTCTGATCAGTGGTGGCCGCGGAGCTCGGTCTCTGTTTGGGAGGGTGACCTGTCTCTCATCGTCCTTGACAGTGGCCGCTGGCGCCACGGGGTCTGTGAGTTGGCATGAAGATTTTTCTCCACAGGTGCCCGCGTCTTGTATAGCAGGTGATTCTTCAAAGAAACACCAGCCAGGACACCAGGTTTCTTTTTCTTTTGAAAGGAGCTGCTTTAATTAAATAAAAGGCAGGAAGTTCCTCCCTGAATAGTTAAAACCCTGCTGATTGTAGTAGGAACGAGCCGTGACAGACGGTCCCTTGGCCAGCTCAGCCACACTTACCAGAATCCTTGTTAAACAATGTTTTTCCAAAAACGAAGCGAAAACACCAAACAATAGCGTGCACAGAGCTTCAAGAAGTCAAAATAAACACCAAGCCTCCGACGCCTCTTTTCCTTCAGATTAGAAAGTAGAGACCTTTCTCTGTAAGATGTATTTTTAAGTAAGGAGCCACATTGACGCCGTTATGCCTGCTCACCAGGCACTCTTTTAAGAAAGGTAGAGAAAGCTGGGTGTGGGGTGCACGCCTGTAATCCAGTACTTGGGAGGCTGAGACAGGAGGATCATAGCCTCAGCAATTTAGTGAGATGCTCAGCAATTTAGCGAGACTCTGTTTCAAAGTAAAAAAATAAAAGTTGGGCATGGTGGCACACACCTGTAATCCCAGTGCTGAGAGGTGGAGACGCGAGGATCAAAGGTTCATGGCCAGCCTCCGCAACTTAGCAAGGCCCTCAGCAACTTAGTGAGACCCTATTTCAAAATAAACAAAATAGGGCTGGGGGTGTAGCTGTGAGGTAGAATGCCCCTGGGTTCAATCCTCAGTACAAAACAACAACAACAACGACGAAAAGCAAAGCTTTTCCATTGTCTTCTCTTTCCTCACAGGCATACATAACTGGATTACAGAGCTATTTCCACCAGTGTTTCTTGTGTGTAAGCGCCGTCCTGGTCCAGAAAGAACACACGATGCTGTGGTAGGGGGAAGTCTCAAAGGAGACCCTCAAACAAAGACCCAGTCTGCTGAGCCCCCCGGAAGGAGAGACACGCCTGGCTGAGGGTCTCTTGGCTGAGGGTCTCTTTTGCACTGGAGTGATGCGGGGCAGGCACTTTGAGGATTGGAGCTGGGCCGGCTGAATTCTTCCATGTAGCAGAGGAAAGACGACTCTGAGGTCAGTTTGGGGAGATGCAAGCTGGAGGTAGGAAAATAGAGCCAGGAGAAGCGGGCACAACACGAGGGACAGAAGAGGAGAGGGGAAAAACTCCCCAGGGTGTAGGTCCCGGGAAGGACTTCCTAATTCACTCAAGGAGGGGCGGTGGCGTGGGACGCATCCCTTGCAAATCTTCATTTGCAATCCATCCATCCTTCCTTCCTTCCTTCCTTCCTTCCTTCCTTCCTTCCTTCCTTCCTGTACTGAGGATTGAACCCAGGGCCATTCTACCTCTGAGCTACACCCCCAGCCCTTTTTACTTCTTGGTTTGAAACAGAGTCTTCCTAGGTTGCTGAGGGTCTTGCTAAGTTGTGGAGGCTGGCCTCAAACCTGCGATCCTCCTGTCTCAGCCTCCCAAGTACTGGGATTCCAGGCATGCACCATTGCACCAAGCTTTGCTAATGCTTTTCAGAGAGTCAATTCTTCTCTTTTCCTCCTAGGCAGTTTACTCTTGTGAACTGAATATTCACCATCTGAGTCCTTGCAGTTACCAGTTTGTTGAGAGAAGCCCAAGCCAACGAACATAAAAATATTAGCCAATGCACTGGCCACTCACAACATCAGTCAGTGCTATATCATCTTTCCCCACTTTTTATTTCAAAAATCCAATTTTGTGCTTGCTTGCTTCCTTCCTTCCACCCCCCCTTGGGGCATTTTACCTCTGAGCTACACCCTCAGCCTTTTTTATTTTTTATTTTGAAACAGGGTCTCACTAAATTGCTGAGGGTTTCCCTAAATTGCTGAGGCTGGCCTCAAACATACAATCCTCCAGTCTCAGCCTCCCAAGTACTGGGGTTTCAGGTGTGCTCCATTGTGCCTGACTTGCATTATGTTTTCTGGTCTTTTCTCTTTCATTGAAAAATGAAGAAGCAGAATTAGTCTCCGCCCCTTGTTTTGTGGGTCGCCCTGTCCACGTTGTACGGTGCAGGAAGCACCCAGGGCGTGGCCCAAACTGGAAGCTCATTACTACAACGCGAATTTCAGATCTTGCTAAAGAGGTGAGGTTTCGTGAACATGTGAAAGTGACCGTGGAGAAGGCCCGGAGCGGCGGCCAGGTCTGTGACTAATGAGGATCTGAGAACTGGACCAAGTCAGCGAGCGGAGGAGAGACAGCGCAGCAGGGATGGCGGCACGCTGTTTTGGAGAATGTTCTTTTACTAGTAAGGGGTTACACAAAGCGTCTGGCGAAACCAACGAGGCTCTCTAATTGAGCAAAATGTGGGCCACTTTGTGGATCACTGAGATCAGCAGCACAACAAAGGATGTGACAGACCTGGCCACCTTTCACTTTGTTCTAAGACTTAGTACACGGACACGATGATTTTAACCAACATATGTAAAAGTTATGTGTGCCTCTTCTTCTTCTTCTTTTTTTTTTTTTTGGTGCTGGGGATTGAGCCCAGGGGCATTCTACCCCCAGCCCTTTTTATTTTGAAACAAAACCTCACTAAGTTGCTGAGGGTCTCTCTAAGTTGCTGAGGCTGGCCTCAAACCAAGATCCTCCTGTTGCAGCCTCTCAAGTACTGGGATTCCAGGAATGTGCCACCACACGGGCTCAGGTATGCTTCTTCTTATACTTGTTAGTTTGACTTTTCAAAGTAAAGTTTGAGTCAAACCTTATTTTCATAGTACTTATTACTAACTATAAAATATTACTTATTATAGTAAATCATAAACAAACATAAAACATAAACAAAGAGATAAATGTATAATAAACTCCCATGTATCCATTATTTAGCTGGAACCAATACTAATTCATGGCCAATTTGTGTAAGTGAAGTTTTTAATTGAATAAGTACATACAAATATATAGGTACAGAAGAGTGCATAAATCATAATTACACAGCTTTAAATTCTTACAAATTTAAAATTCTATTGAATTAGTATACAGAATATTTCAAAACCTAAGTCTAAAAAGAGAACCGTTAGCCTGGTGTGGTGGCGCATGCTTGTAATCCCAGTACTTTGGGAGGCGGACACCGGAGGATCCGGGTTCGCGGCCAGCCTCAGCTCTCTCTCCCTGTCTCTCTGTCTCTCTGTCTCTCTCTCTCTCTACTTAGTGAGGCCCTCCGCAACTTCGTGAGACCCGGTTTCAAAATAAAGTATAAAAAATAGGGCCGGGGGTGTAGCGCGGAGGTAGAACGCCCCTCTGTTCAATCCCCCGGTACCGCAAAAAAAATATAAATAAATAAAAAGAGAACCTTTAAGAAATAACCATAATACCATAGTCACATTTTAAAAATTAACCATAATACCTAAAGGTCAACAAATATCCTAAATGTGTACACATCTCCCTTCTTTGCTTATGAATTTAAAATTTGTATAGTTTGAATCATGATCTAGATAAGACCCACAAGTTTTCCCATTTTTTTTTATTCGACAGCCCCCCTTCTTCTCCTTCCCTCCCCCCCTCCTCCTCCATTTCCCTCTCCTTCCTTGCAGTTCTCTGTTGATGTTGAAGGAGCTGGGCGTTTGTCCTGCAGAGTCCTCCGGTCTGGTTTTCCTCATTGATGCGGTGGTGATATTTAGCGTATCTTTCTGACACATGTGTACTCTATCTATCTGAAGTTAGAGCAAGAGGTCTGATTGGATTCAGGTTGGATTTTTTTGCACAAACACTTCCACAGGTGTGTGTGTGTGTGTGTGTGGGTCTTCCCAGGCACATCACCTGGTTGCCTCTTTTTATGATGTTAGCAGCCTTAATAGTCCGTGCTTAGATCTATGATGCCAGGCTGGGGGATAAAGCTCAGTGGTAGAGTGCTTGTCTAGCATGCATGAAGTCCTGGGTTCAATTCCCCAGTACAAAAACAAAACAAAACAAAACCCTTCTAAACCAGTTGTGGTGACACATACCTTTAATCCCAGTACTTGGGAAAATGAGACAGGAGGTTTGCAGGTTCAAGGCCAGTCTCAGTAATTTAGCAAGGCCCTCAACAACTTAGTGAGACCCCCATTTAAAAAAATAAAATAGTTGGGATGTAGCTTGGCAGTGGACTCCCCTGGATTGCATCCCCAGTACTTCCCAAAATAATAATATTAGATCCATTATTTCACATGGTTTTGCAAAATGATAATATTCTATCACCTCAGGAGAAATTTTCCCTCACCAAATATTTGGCTACCCGATGGACAGTTTATATAAGAAACTCAGAACACATGCTCCGTTCCTCCCCTTTTCTATAGCTAAATAAAAATGAGTTGGTTCCCTGGCATCTCCTAGAGGCCGCTATGGTGGACTCGGGCAGCTGGTCAGGGCTCTGAACTGATGTTTCTAGAATTCATACATGTGGAGATTTGAGTCCCCCAGGTGGGCTTCATTTGCCTCACCTGAGAAAGCAAGCAGGAACTGTTGGTTGAGTGAGTGTTGCGTTTGTGAGAGTGTTGTCATTTACTGAGCATGGAAGATGCGCACTTATGTGCATTTATCTAAAAAAGACCACGACAGCGTGAACTCTGACCACTACTTTTTTTTGTTGTTATGGGTCTTGAACCCAAGGGCATTCTACCTCTGAGCTATTCTACCTCTCAACCCTATTTTGTTTTGAAACAGGGTCTCCCTAAGTCGCTGAGGCTGGCCTTGAACCTGAGATCCTCCTGTCTCAGCCTCTTAAGTACTGGGATTACAGTCGTGCATCACCATGCCCGGCTCAATCCCTTTCTATAGGTGGAGAGAAGGAGACAGGGGACGCCCACCACTTGTCAGGTCACATGGCTTCTCTGAACCTGAGCTGGGCCTCAAATCCAGTGCGGGTGACTTCTAGGCCAAGGTGGGTCCAGAGGGCACTGATTTCCCCTGCTCTGGAGCACCCAGACCCTGCTAAGTCCATAAAGCATCCGGAACCGCCTGGGAGGACCAACTCCCCCACCCCATGGGCTTCCTCTTGTCCTGGCTGCTGTCCCCTGGCCTGAGCCACCATTATATCCACACCTGTATTAGCACATAGTGAACCTTTCAGAACCCGTGCCTTCCTTACCAAATCCTCCGATGGCTCCATCTCCCTCAGAGAAAGCTCTGAAAGCCCTAATGGTTGTCTCTGTTACTTCTCCGATCTCTGTCCTCCAGCCCCACCTGACTGGCTTCCTTGCTGGCCTTTGAGGATGTTGCCCTGGGCCTCCATGCCTGGCTTCTCCCTGGCCTCTCCCCGGGCCTCCATGCCTGGCCTCTCCCTGGGCCTCCATACCTGGCCTCTCCCCGGGCCTCCATGCCTGGCCTCTCCCCGGGCCTCCATGCCTGGCCTCTCCCCGGGCCTCCATGCCTAGCCTCTTCCTGGCTGACCCTCTGCTGGGGACGCAGTGCTCTACTGGCCTCCGTGTGCAAAATTGCAGACCCCTGGTCTCTACTCGCTCTTCCTGGCTTTGTTTTGCTCTGTAGCATTAATACTTCATTCATATAAAGAATTTGCATGTTTATTTTGTTTGCTGTCTGCCTCCCCCATTAGAGTTTAATCTCCATGGAATTTTGTTCTGTTTGGTTCACTGTTGTGACTTGGTGTCTAGAACAGTGTCTAAGAGAACAATAAAGGCTCCCCCTGGCCGGCGTAGCCTTGTTCTGGGTCGCTGGTGGTCGATGTGGGTTGGAGACCAGCCAGGGCCACTGTAGTACCCCAGGGTCTCTCAGGTCCAGTATAGCATTTGGAGATATCAATTTGAATATATGGTTGCAATATTGATGCACTTCCCGTTCCTGCCAGGAGGTGGCAGTGTGCACACTCAGCCCCAGCCCCCTGTGGCCAGGTTTAGGGACCCAGTGGCACCAAGTGACCCAGCCCTGGGCTCAGGCCACAGTGCTGGGTTGCTGGGGGGAGAGAAAATTTCACGGCAACCTGGCCACAGAATGGCTTGTCCAAGAACCAAATAAAAAGCCTTTTTTCCTCCCCTTTCCCTACTGAAGTAAATTGGTAATAATGTTTAAACATAGAATGTGAAACCTGGTTAAGTATACATTACAATTCCTGCAAGAAATTATTGGAAGGATTTTCATTTCTCTGGGGTTGTCTCTTTGTTTAAATTAAATATTCCTGTCTCCCCCCTACAGCAATTCCCAAACACTTTTATGTCAATTGTTTACTGAGGTAAAAGGAAATCACTTTTTTTCCCTCGTGTACTAGACAATTTTGAAAATTGCAATTTCCTTTTGAAATTTTAGTTATCAAAACCCTATACAAACAAACACGGGCATGAGCACAGTTAATGTGGCTTTTAACAGGAGTAAATATTCTGACACTGGTTGTGCTTAATAATCATACAGAAAGCATACCAAGGATTAAATGGCAGGTCTAGTCAATAAACGTCTTTTGGTGCCTCCTGTATGCCTGGCATTGTGCTAGGTTCTGGGAAGTCTAAAGTAAATAAAATGAGCTCATTTCTTCTAAGGAACCTAACATATAATTAGAGTCAAAGACAAATTCATAACAAATTGTGACACTAAATGGAATTAAATTACTATGATAAAAGGACCACGTTGCCAAGGACTCTAGAAACAGGAAGAAGTAATTTTGATTAGGAAAGACAGGAAGACTTCCTGGAAGAGGGGTTTAAGCCACGCTGTGAAGGTGAGCGGGTCGTTGGTAGACTGAGAAGGGGAATGTGTCAGCTTTTTGTCATTGTGCCCCAGTACCTGACAAGAACAACTTAGCAGAGAAGTTATTCTGGTCATGGTGTCAGAGGTTCGGCCCATGGTTGGCGGCTCCATGGCTTTGGGTCTGGGGCGAGGCAGAGCATCATGGCGGAGGCTGGGTTCATGACAGCTGAGAAGCAGAGAGAGATTGAGAGAGGAGGGGCTGGGGAGAACGTAAGAGCTTCCAGGGCACATGCCCAGTGACCTGCTTCCTCGGACTACATCCCTTCTCCCAGCAGTCCCTCAAGTGGATTAATCCACTAAGAGTCAGCGCCCTCATGATCTAGTCATTGCCTGAAAGCCTCACCTTTGGACCTCGCTGCACTGGGGACTGTGCTTCAACAAGAGGCTCTGGGGGACATGCACAGCCAAACCAGAGCGGGAGGGCGCCTGCGCTAGGACACGGGCACCCGCAGACCAGTGCTGTGTGTCCTTCGGGGTGGTGGGGTGTGGAGTGTGCGCTCTTGTGGAGGGTGAGGCCTGGGCACGCTCCCGCTCCGAGTTATAGGCCAGGTCACCACAAGGCCTGCCCAGGGCGCAGGGGCGGGCAGTCAAGAAAGAGGGAGAAGGAGGAAATGAGACGCCCAATGTGTGTGGTGACCCCAAGAAGTAAAGCGGACAGTGGCCCCTTTTCTACCTTCCCAATTCCATCTGGGCCCGTTGTGCTGAGTGAGTCATTCGAGCCTTCTGGGCTTCTGCTGCATACGCTATGGATGGAGGGATGGTCTCCCTAAGGTTCTTTCCCACCTTCAACGTTCCCTATAAAATAAGATTTGATTAAAAGTAGCTACCAAGCCTGGTGCTGTGGCACACCCCTGTAATCCCAGTACTTGGGAGGCTGAGACAGGAGGATTGCAGGTTCGAGGTCAGTCTCATCAACTTAGCAAGACCTTGTTTCAAAATAAAAAATGAAAAGGGGGTGTAGCTCAGAGGTTGAATGTCCCTGAGATCCATCCCTAGGGTCATCAGGAAAAAAAAAGTAGCTGACATTTGCAAGTGCTTCCTGGGCATCGTCCATACACGAGTCAGCACAGTGACCAGATGACGCAGCTGCAGCTGTTATTCCCATTTTGCAGAGGAGGGAATTGAGGCTCAAAGAGATGAAAGAATTTGCCCTTGTATGAGCAAAACCAGATCTAGTGGAATCTAAAGGCTTAAAGGTGAAGAATTTAGATCAAGAGGCAGGAGGGTCCACGCGTGGTGGCACACGCCTGCAATCCCAATACCTGGGAGGCTGAGGCAGAAGGATAGAAGGTTCGCAGCCAGCCTCAGCAACTTAGTGAGGACCTCAGAAACTTAGACCTTTTTTCCAAATAAAAAATAAAATAGGGCTGGGAGTGTAGCTCAGAGGTAGACTGCCCCTGGGTTCCATCCCCGGAGCGCCCCCTCCCGCGCGTGCGCGCGCGCGCGCGCGCACACACACACACACACACCACATACACGCGCACGCACGCACGCGCACGCAGGGAGGGGAAGGCATTCTAGGCAGGGTGAGCAGTGTGGACGTGGGGTCACAGCAACGTGACTGGCTATAGTGTGCTCAGGGATAGCAAGCTGACCTCGCTGGCTGGAGAGAACAGTTTGCAGAGATCTCGGCCTACAGGCTGCTGTCTCACCATCTAGCAACCTCACAGGAAACCTCAGACCTCTGCACACGCTGCCCTGGAAACAGCAGCAAGTTAGGTTCCCGGAGAGGCAGAGAGAGTCTTTGAAAGGCAGGTTCCTCTGGAGATGTTTTATGGACCAAAGGCAGAATATTATTTATGAAATTCCTCCAACCTTCAGAACTATAGCAAGAAATCTCCCTGAAGGTTAGAAGCACCTTTTATTTAGAGACGGAATCAGAACTAAACGTTGCTTGGCCTCTGCCGTGGATATTGGTCTTATGGGAACCGTGGGATCGCCAGAGAACCCACCAGCCTGAGTAAGGAAAACACTTCACCGACCACGGCCAGCTCTGCCAGGGCACGGTGGACCCGAGCCCGGAGGTATGCGGCAGGCCCGCTCCCTCCCTGAACTCCCAGCAGAGGGGGCCCGTGGTTTATGGGATATAACCAGGTTTAGAGTTTTCCTGTGTTTGCCCTAGCCCCTCCATGAGATGGTCATTTGTTTATTTTTAAAGTCTATTTTAATCATAGCAATAAATGCACTTATTCAAAAGACAAGTAGCATTATTAGGTCAAGTTCTGCCAGGCATGGTGGCGCACGCTTGTAATCCCAGTACTTGGGAGGCTGAGACAGGAGGATCACATGTCGCAGCCAGCCTCAGCTACTTAGTGAGGCCCTCTGCAACTTAGTGAGACCCTGTTTCAAAATAAAGAATAAGCTGGGCGTGGTGGCGCACGCTTGTAATCCCAGTACTTTGGGAGGCGGAGACTGGAGGATCCGGGTTCGTGGCCAGCCTCAGCTCTCTCGCTCTCTCTCTCTCGCTCTCGCTCTCTCTACTTAGTGAGGCCCTCTGCAACTTCGTGAGACCCGGTTTCAAAATAAAGTATCAAAAATAGGGCCGGGGGTGTAGCGTGGAGGTAGAACGCCCCTGCGTTCAATCCCCGGTACCGCAAAAAAAAAAAAAAAAGAATAAAATAGGGCTGGGGGTGTAGTTTGGAGATAGAATGCCCCTGGGTTCCATCCCAGTACTGGAAAATAAAAAATAAAAAAGGTCAAGTTCTGTGGATTGATTTTCTATCTCTTCAGGGAGCCCCTGAAACTTCCCTCCCATCTTGGCCAAGACATTAAATCAAAACCTGTGTCACATTATAGTGTGACATTGTGATGACAGTGATGACATTATAGTAATTGGATGGATGAGCAGGAAGGGGCGGGAACAAGGAACTCCTGATGCACCTTTCCTCCAGGTACCTGGGGGTTTGGGGGTGTCAGGCCAACAATGGGAGGGCCCGTTTCCAAGGAGAAGGGCAAGCCAGTGCCGTGGACCAGCAGCATTGTAGCCACACCATGTGTCAGTTCTGTTCTACATTGGCAACCCCCTTTCCCAGGAGGATAATTCTAGTGCTTGAGTACCGAGGGCCTACTGACTTCCAGGTACTTGAAGGTACTGCCTTCCAGGTACTGAGCTAGGCACTGTGGTCATCTGCACAAGTATTTGAAATGGCACTCGCATGCTCCAAAGGCTTGCCACCACCTCTGAGTGCTGGCATGGCACATCTACTCGGCCTCTTTTCCCAGAGAAATAGGTCAGCAGAAGAACAAGGCTATGCCCTCCTGCCCTGATTCCTTGTTTCCTTTTTAATATACTTTCATTGGGTGTTGTAACCATACATCACATTGAGGGCTAGTGCTGTGTGCATGTGTGTTTCTATCATACTAAACCTCAATATGATGTATGGTTACAGTGCACCAATAAAAGTATATTAAAAAAAGAAAGAAAGAAGAAATCAGGGCAGGAGAAGCACCCCAGACCCTGCCCTGCTCCCTCCTCCCCATTCATAACATTGAAATTGGTATTGATAGCTTCATGAGTATACACGGGATTGTTTGAAGGAATTCCTTCATCAAGTTTCCTCCCTCCCCCAAACCCCTTCCACTCTCCTGCTGGCCTCTCTCCTCGTTTATTTGAAGCATCTTTTGTTTCCCAGTTTCTGTCTAGCTTCCACATATGAGAGAAAACATAGGAAGCTAGACTGAGCCGGGCTGATCTCACTTAGCATGATCTTCTCTAGTTCCATTCATTTTCCTGAAAATGACACAATTTTATTCTTTATGGCTGAGTAGAATCCCATGTGTGTATATACACCACAGTTTTGTAACCCACTCATCTGTTGATGGACATCTGGGTTGTTCCATAGTTTGACTATTGTGAATTGTGTTGCTATAAACATGGATCTGCATGTATTTCTGTAGTTTTCTGACTTTAGTTCCTTTGGGAAGATTCCCGGGAGTGGTCTGGCTGTCAGATGGAGTGTCCATACCTGGTCTTCTGAGAACCCTCCACACTGCTCTCCATAGTGGCTGCACTAATTTGCAATCCCATTAACAGTGTATGGGGTTCTGATTCCTTTTTTAAACCTCCTCGCCTTCCATATTGGTTGGACAGCTGTCCGGTGTCTATCCAACCTTTCACTTTCCTGCCTTTACCCCACCCTTGCCTAGCAGTTGCAGGAGCAATTATCTCCTTGGCTTAGATAGGCCATGAATAAGTGATTAGTGGCATTTCTTAAAAATAAACTTCAATTTCGCAGGATCTGTAAAATGCCCCCCGGATAGTGTCTGAGGTCCAGGTGTGAAGGGTCCATCAGGGCCCCCGAGCCTTTGGCTGTCTCCAGGGCACAGACGACAGGCTGGACAAGAAGCAGCATGGGAGAGAGAGGGGCGCAGACAGTGCCCGAGGCCCTGGCTGGGTCTTGGGTCTGCTGATGTGCAAGTGTGAGTGTGTGTGTGTGTGTGTGTGTGTGTGTGTGTATCCATATATATCTCTCTCTACATAAATAAATACAATTCTTGTTATAGCAAGTATCCTTTAATTAAAAGTACTCCATCTCCTTTTGCTGAGGTGACGGGCATTTGGAGTCACCTCTGTGGTTTGGCCACTCTTAAAAGGAAAAACAAATCCCGCCATCTGGAGGCGGGCCGGGTCGAGCGCTCCGACCTGGGTCCAGTCCTTCAGCCGCAGCAGCAGGGTCAGGAAGTGAGGCAAGACACAGCGCTGCACACTTAGTGCCTCGTTCTCCTGATGAGGAAGCAGCTCGAAGGGAGCTTTCCTTATGCTCTGGACCCAAGACTCTGTTTAAACTACTTAAGGACCCACTTCAGAGGAAAACGGGAAAGTCTTATTAATTCCCAGTTTCTCATGTACCATCCTTCGGAGAGGCTGCTGATTTTGAAGGGCCTGGCCAGACGGGCGTCACTACAGCTGAGGGCACAGGGCTGCAGAGGGTTCCGGGAAGGTTCCGTGGTGGGAAGTGGGTTGCTGTGCACCACAAGTCAAGGACACTCATTGTCTTAGTCCATTTCTTGTTGCTATGACAGAATACCTGAGAATAAGTGATTTATAGAGAATTGAAGTTTACTTGGCTCGAGGTTCTGGAGGCTGAGAGGCCAAGAGCATGGTACTAGCATCTGTGGAGGGCCTTTGAGCTGCGTTATCCCTTGGCAGAAGGGCAAGAGGGCTCAGGAGACAGAGAGAAAAAGGAGGATGCGCTCCCTTTTATAACCAACCCATTCACTGATAATGGCTTAATCCATTCATAAGGCCTAGGCCTCCATGACCTAATCACCTCGTAGTACCATGGCGATGATAACTGAATTGCACCATGAGTTTAGGAGGGGCATGCAAATCATGCCACTCAGCACCTCAGTGAAGAAGGCATCTATTAGCAAAGGAACTCGTGGAATTTTCAGGACCAGCCTGATTTTAAAGTGACAGGTGATCAGGTTGACAGGTTTTATTAAGAAAAGCAAAGAATTTGGTGGGCAGCCACCAGTGTGGTGGCACAGAGCATGGCACTCCGCTAGAACTGGGGAGCAGGCCTGGCTCCAGCAGCTCACAGCTCTGCAACTTTCAGCAAGTGCCTTAGCTCCTCTGTTCCCAGCTCTTGATCTCTAAAAAAGAGATGTTGATGTGTGTTCCTACATGGTTTTTGTAAGGATAAAATGGGGGAACAAGAATATATCCTTAGAACAGTGCTTGCATGTGGAGTTAGCTATTATTATTACTCAACAAATGGGTCTTATGTTGGAAAGGAATAAGAGAATTAAATCCAAACCAGAAAGATTTCAGAACTGCAAGGAATTCGTTCACCATTTTTTTCCTGCAGAGAAAAATCTTGAGAAAGTGGTGGAGAAGTTAGTATAGGTTAGGTAAACACATAATTATGTATGTACAATGTTCTATAAATAAATTTATGTGGAGCTGGGTGCAGTGGCACATATCTGTAATCCCAGTACTTGGGAGGCTAAGACAGGAGGATTGAAGGTTCAAGGCCAGCCTCAACAACTTAGTGATGCCCTTGGCAACTCAGGGAGACCCTGTTTTAGAATAAAAATAAAAAGAGCTCGGGCTGTAGCTCGGAGGTAGAATGCCACTGGGTTCAATCCCCAGTACCACAAAGTAAGTATATAAAATAAAATAAAAAATAAAGAAGTATCTGGCAAATGGACTTTGTTAGTCAAGTCAGCCATGGAAGAGTAAAAAACGTCAGAGATGCATTACTATTTAGGAAAACCATGGAAGCAAACGTGTCTTCAGTAGAGGAACACCCTCCCTGCACCGCCATCTCTCTCCTCAAAAGTCCGTAGCTGTTCATCTCTGCTGTCGTCTGACTTCTGGTATGATGAATGTGGAAAGAGCTGGTAGAAAATCAGGCCTCTTCGGTCTCCCACAGCTCACTTTTCATCTTTATTTTGAACCAGGGTCTTGCTAAGTTACTGCATGCTGGCCTTGAACCTGCCATTCTCCTTCTCAGCCTCCCAAGTACTGGGAGTACAGGCACGCAAGACAACACTCTACTTGCCACACACTTTTACACTTCTTTCCCAAGGAAATAGTTGAGAAATCAAGCATTAGTAAGGCGTTTCTGATCGTCTCTTAAAGTATTAACCAATCAATTTGGTCCTAATTTGCTTGATGAAAAAAAAAATCAATTGACTTGTTTTTTGCAGAGTCTGTCCATGGAACTTACCTTTCTGATACTATATTTGTTTTTTATTTTCACCGATTTTACCAAAGGGAGCAGAGTGATCTAGATTAAGCGTACCAATGAAATGGGATTTAAAAGAAATATTAAAATGTTTTTCTTCCCCCCTCAAGAACATTTTTCCTTGTAATGTAGTCACCTGGTTTTTTTCAAAGGACAGGGATTGTGTAAGCCCGGGCGACAGTGCCACGTGGGAGGAATGCTGTCAGCCATGGGGGTCAGTCCTGGCTCTGTCCTGTGACCTTGGGCAAGTGACCACACATAAAATAGGACATGATGTACCTTGTGTCCCAGATGTGCTGCGAGAAATAGCATAAGGCAAGGTAATAGTCAAGGAGGTTCTTTGGAAATTAGTTACCTACATGCTAGGTAATTTTATTCCCTGCTTCCTGGCTTCAATTTGCTCCAGCAGCAATGGCCCAAGACAAAAAATTTTAAAAAGGGTTGGGGGTGTAGCTCAGAGGTGGAACACCTCTTTTTCAATTCCCAGTACCCCTCTCCCACACACACAGGAACTGATTTAGGTCTACAGGTCGGAAATAATAATCTAGAGCTTGTATATATTATTGCATTAATATTATATTATGTAATATCAATATATAATATGTTAATACATATTATATAATACAAGCAATGTATACTGTACTAATATTAATATAGAAGGCATATTAATACAAATGCATATTTATTTTAAATACATATTTATACAAATACATAATTATTTTTAAATACAAATACATATAATTTTTAAATATATACTAATGTATACAAACATATTATGATGTTTCTTCCCTGGAGCCGGCCAGCCATGGACTGAACCTCAGAAACCATGAGCCAACTAGACCTTTCCTCCACTTAGTTCTTCTCAGGTATTTTGGTCACAGCAAGGAAATAGCTGGCTAACACAGGCCTCTTGTTTCCCATAACTAATTAAGTACACCAGCTTTGCAAAAACATCTTCTAAATGTGTCAGGCTCCAGAGACTCCATCTCTCTCGCCACATCGCACTTTTGCATTTTGTCCACAGCTCAGCTGGGGCCACTGCCCTCTCCCTCGCGGGCCATGTGCTTCCATAGCGCTGACCTCAAGGAGGCCGGTCTCTCGGCAGCAGAGACTTTGCTTGATTCTGTGAATGTGTGCTTTCCCACTGACACCCAAGGAAAGTAAAGCAGGGCCGGGGAGACAGTCTGCACCAGTTCATCCAGCCTCTTCTCCTCAGTGGACATTTGATGAAATCTCTGCTTATTTTCCTTTTGGTTTTACTGTCCTTTGACCAGAATTGTCTCTGACTAAGGCCCATTAATACAATGAGCATGGATTACTGCTCGCTCGAATGGGCCTTTGTGCAACACCAAAGTGAAACAAGAATTGCTCTCCTGTCCCCTCCCTTCTTTCCCTTGGCGCAGGCCTGGTCCCCGCACCCCGGAAGCCCTTCTGAAGCCCAGCGGAAGCTCAGAAGGGACTTCTAATTTTGTACACCTATTGAAATGAAAAGTGCCAGGTGGACCAGTGTACTCTTGCTGGTCTCTGAAGCGCTGAACCCCAACATTCCCCTGTTTTCTGGGAGCTGTGGCTGGCTGGGACAGGAGCAGGGAGTCTCTCACCAGAGCTGAAAGGGACACAGAAACTTGAGGGAGCACTTAGAGACAAGACTCTTGTCCAAGGAGCCCGAAGGACTGTGTAGAGAGTGACCAAAAGGAAGGGCCCAGGAGCAGTCATGCAGGTGAGGTGTGGAGCCAGGTGTTGGGGGCCAGGGAACTGGAAGGTAGCTAGGAGGTCAGAGGTGGTTGCTTCCAACAGCATCTCTACCTTGCACTTGTTTTTATGTCCAGGGGATGCGAATGGAAGGGTTTACCAGATAGGAAGTTTTGGGGGGCTGTGTGCAGAGATTTCTGCTGAGATGAACTTTTCCCATTGGCTGTATCCAGGTCTTGGTCCCAACAGCTGGAATGCTTAGGTTTGACATCACCGCAACACTGGCTGGTGGGATCATCCAATTGGATGTGTCCAATTGGAGATCAGAGGGCCACAAGCCCAGAATGATGCACCCAGCAGGATGGGAGATTTGAGTCCAGAATTTCAGATCCACGATTCCCAGTGGGTGGAGGGTGATTGGTAATGTCTGAAGATAGTTTTTAATGATCACAGCTGGAGTGGGGATTGGACTGGCATCTAATGGGTAGAGGTTGGGGATGCCATTAAACATTTATAAATTATCTTGACCTGGTGAGAGAGAATTATCTACCACCAAAGTTGAGATGCCTACTTGAGTTATAGGAAATGTGATGTCCTACATGAGCCACGAGGAGGGTGCTCAGCCCCTCTGGGGTCTAGTTCAAGGTTGAGGAGACCCTGACTGTTGAAAGTGGAGCGTGGGTAAGCCATGTCACAAACATCTTGCACAAACCTGGCAAATTTGGGACACAAAGACCTTGGCTTCAAGAAAATCTAGAATTAAGACATTCTTATCTATTCTGATAGCCTCAGGGTTCAATCTTCAAGGTATTAAAATTTGCTAGTTGGGCGTGTTGGTGCATACGTGGAATCCCAGTACTTGAGAGGCTGAGACAGAAGGATCACATATTTCAGGCCAACCTCAGCAACTTAGCGAGACCCTGTTTCAAAATAAAAAATAAAATAGAGCTGGGGGTGTGGCTCAGAGGTAGAATGATCCTGGGTTCAGTCCCCAGTACATGTGTGCACTCACACACACACACACACACACACACACACACCGCTGTTTTCTTCATGATGCATCTTCTCTTTACTTCCCTGGAAGATTCAAGATTAGGAAATTTAGGAACTGACCACCTTGCCACTGTGACTGTCATTTAGGACCCTCGCTGTCTTATTTATACAGCAGCCTAGAAGAATGCTGTTCTGGACTCCGGGAGAAAGTCACTCTGCTTTTCTGGCCTTGGTTAGCTCACCTGGGAGGTAAATTAGTGCAGCGAATGATCCCTGAGTTCCCACAATAATCATGGAGTCATAAGGCCTGAGGTGACCATTCTCTTGGAATCACAAGGGTTGTGTTTCCTCCTGTTTCACTTTAAAGTGAGAATTTACTGGAGATCATCAGTATAAAAGCATCTTAGTGTTTTCCTGACTCTAAATACAGTGCTCCTTACTCAGAAGAGGAGAAGCCTGGGGAAAGCTTGAGGACTCTTGGTCTTGGAAATGAGAAGAGCAGCCAGCCCCTCGTGGCAGCCCTTCTTTGCTTAGCAACAGGCTGAGGCAGAGGACTCGTCCTCCACCAGTTCTCCTGCCGAGCCTCTTTCCCCACTGGCCTCCCACCTCTCACCTCCAGGAAGCCATGGGGAGTAGGGTTGCCAGAGGAAATACAGGATGCTGGTTCAATTGGATTTGCAGATACACGGTTGTGTCTTGGCATTAGAGAGCCTTACATGTTGTCTGGTTCAGCTGAGGCATGTCTCAACCGTTGCAGGTTTGTTTGCCAAGTCTGACAGCCCTGGAGGGAGGGGAAGGACCAGTGCAGAGAATGGGGAAGTGGAGCCCCAGCTGGGACTGCGTTGCAAGATGAACTAGGTGACTTCCCCAGCGCTCTTCTCCTCTCAGCCCCAGGTGGTGAAGAGGAAGAGGAGCGGCTTCTCCTAGAGGGAAAGTCAGCGCAGGTGAGGGGGATGCCAGGGAGTCCCCTGGGGAGCCCAGGGGCAGTCAGTGACATCCAGAGCTCTTGGGAAGCTGGTTGCTTCTAAGAATCAGGGTGTGATGCACGGGTGCACTGAGAGGGGCCCCTAAGGTCAGCCTCTGGGACTCCCCCAGTGAATGGCTGCTCCTGCAGACAAATGCATGGGGAGGGGGAGGCCAAGGAGGATGCCTGAGGCTGCTCGGCTGGGAAGCTCCAGCTTATGCAGCTGGATGGGTGCTCAACCCTGCCAGCCCCCATCCCCCCATTTGATGATAAATATATTGGTTTTCATCGTCTTTTTACTATCCTGAAATGAAAGCACAACAAAATAAAATCTATCAAATTATGTTGTATGTGTTATGCTCAGACCCTGTGTCCCGGAGAGACCACCAGGAGACCAAGCCATATGCAACCACAGAAGAGCCTTTATTCAAGCTTAAGCTTGGTTGCCCGACATAAACTGACACAGCAGTTCAGTATGAGGACTCCGGGCACATTTTTCTTTCAGTTTTTATAATTCTTAAACAAAGAGCCTCAGTTTCCCTCTGCTAATTGGACAGTCCCACGTGGGGTTTCTCTGACCTTTACAATGGTTGGTTATAGATACAGTT
>PVJS01029424.1:0-24781 GCA_004027185.1 Glis glis
AGCTTCTGCTGATAAGTAAACCCCCTCCCACTTAGAGTTTAGTTGGAAATAGCTGATTGGTTATAGATTCATGATGTATGTAACCCTTTATGTAACCATGACATAAGCTGTATGTGCTATTTTTAAATCAGTATTTAAGTCACAAATGCTGTATGCCTTTAAAAACCCTGCTCACCTTGACTCCAGTGCCCAGTTGTTGGAGTCTCCTTTGAGACCCACTCTGGACCGCTGGCCACCAGCTTAAAAGAAATAAATGGCTTCAATTTGATCTTTACTCCTGGTCTCCCTTGATCTCTGTGATTTCTCGCTAACCTGGGTATTACATCATCAAGAAAACTGTCATGGGGATAGAGGAGATGGACATGTTGCAAAGTGCAGGAGCAAGAGTAGGGTTGTGGGGCCACCCTGCTTGGCTTTAAATCTTGACTGTCAAAAAATAAATAAATAAATAAATAAATAAATAAATAAATCTTGACTGTCTTTCCATGTTAGCTGTGCAACCCTGGGCAAGTTACTTCATCTCTCTGTGCCTCAATTTCCTCACCTACAAAATAGGCATAGGCATAAGCCGGGCGTGGTGGCGCACGCTTGTAATCCCAGTACTTGGGAGGCTGAGACAGGAGGATCCAGGTTCACGGCCAGCCTCAGTTACTTAATGAGGCCATCACCAACTTAGTGAGACCCTGTTTCAATATAAAGAATAAAAAAATAGGGCTGGGGGTGTAGCCCAGAGGTAGAATTCCCCTAGGTTCAATCCCTGGTACTGCCAAAAAAAAAAAAAAAAAAAAAACAGGCATAGGCATGATAATAGTCTCTGGCTCATGGGATTGTCATGAGGGCTAAAACCATGCCTGGTTACCTTCAGAGCTCAGTGCACCTGGCCTGTGCTATTATTCTTATTCTATTTACAGCACATAAGTGGTGGGTATTCTGTTGTTCTGAGCCCTGCTCTGCTGGCGGTCACAGGCCCAGAAATGATTACAGTTTCCCATCACACAGGGCTGTGTTGCATCGGGTCGAATGCCGTGGGCACTGAGAAGACAGAACCTCACTTGGGCTCATGACTGATACTGGAGAGGCCTTTGGGTGTGTACTAAGGGCAAAGCATGCTACTGTGACAGGCATGGTGGTACACACCTGTAATCCCAGCTACATGGGAGGCTGAGGCAGGAGAATCACAGATTGAGGCCAGCCTCAGAAATTTAGCAAGACCCTCAGCAACTTAGTGAGATGGTTTCAAAATAAAAATAAAATAGGGTTGGGGGTGTAGCTCGGAGGTAGAATGCTCCTGGGTTCAATCCCCAGTGCCACTAAATAAATAAGTAAATAAACAAATTAATTAATTAACTAAATAGGGCTCGGGGTGTAGCTCAGAGGTAGAATCCCCCTTGGTTCAATCCCTAGTACCCCCCCCCCACACACACACACAGAATAAGCCGGGCATGGTGGTGCACGCTTGTAATCCCAGTACTTGGGAGGCTGAGACAGGAGGATCCAGGTTCCTGGCCAGCCTCAGAAATCCCCAGTACCGCAATAAATAAATAAATCATGAGACACACAGTTGGAAGCAAATGGATAGGAGGAGAGAGGAGGTGGAGGGAGGAGGCCAACCCAACTATCACTGTGAATCACACCACCAAAAACAGAGGTTTACAATAATCCTTCCTTCCTTCCTTCCCTTCTTCCTTCCTTCCTTCCTTCCTTTCTTTCTTCCTTTCTTTGCTGGAGATTGGACCCAGGGGCATTCTACCTCTGAGCTACACCCTCAGCCCTTTTTATTTATTTATTTATTGCCACTAGGGATTTAACCCTGGGGCATTTTGCATTGGAGTTAGAGACTGTGATAGTTAATCTAGGTTGTCAACTTGACCTGATCATGACACACCCAAGATTATGTGATTTTGGATGTGTAACAGCAGATTAAAGAGAAAGCCCTGCCCTGAATGTAGGCAGCAGGATTCTGATAGGTGCAGACTTAGATAAAGAGGGAGAAGCCGCGTAGAGTGCGTGCGACTCTTTCTGAGGAAAACGCATCGGCTCTCGCCTGAGATCGTCAGCCGCCGGCTTCGCCTTTCTCCGAAGAGCTTCCTGATCTTCACGTCTTGGACTGGGACTGAATTAGTGGTTGCTCCGATCCTAAGACTCCAGCTCTTAGACCGTTCGACCAGCTACTGGTCCCTCTGACTCTCCACGTGCAGTCAGAACCTGGGACTACATTGCTTCAAACTGTAAACCCATCTGATAAATCCCTCTTTTCAAATATACTCATTCTGTGTATTCTGTTAATCTAGAGAACCCTGTCCAATACAGAGACCTTATTTCAAAAATAAAAACTAAGGCCGGGCGTGGTGGCGCACGCTTGTAATCCCAGTACTTTGGGAGGCGGAGACCGGAGGATCCGGGTTCGCGGCCAACCTCAGCGTGCATGGGCGCGATTTCTCTCTCTCTCTCTCTCTCTCTCTCTCTCTCCCTGTCTCTCTCTCTCTACCTAGTGAGACCCTCCGCAACTTTGTGAGACCCAGTTTCAAAAATAAAGCATTAAAAAATAGGGCCGGGGGCGTAGCGCGGAGGTAGAACGCCCCTGCGTTCAATCCCCGGTACCGCAAAAAATAAATAAATAAATAAATAAATAAAAACTAAACCGGGTGTGGTGGTGCTTGTAATCCCAGTACTTGGGAGGCTGAGACCGGAGGATCCAGGTTCGTGGCCAGCCTCAGCTACTTAGTGAAGCCCTCTGCAACTTTGTGAGACCTTGTTTCAAAATAAAGAATAAAAAATAGGGCCAGGGGTGTAGCTCGGAGATAGAATGCCCCTGGGTTCAATCCCGGGTACCGCAAAAAAATAATAATAAAAAAATAAAAAATAAAATAGGGCTGGGAGTGTAGCTCAGAGGTAGAATGCCCCTGGGTTCAATTCCCAGTAACACACACACACACACACACACACACACAATCATACATGTTATCAAGTTAAGACAAGATCATATCCATCTTAATTAGGGTGGGTCCTAATCCAATACGACTGATGTCTTTATAAGAGGAGAAGCTGGGTGTGGTGGTGCAGGCCTGTAACCCCAGTTTTTTTTTTATATTGTACTGGGGATTGAACCCAGGGACATTCTACCTCCGAGCTACACCCCAGCCCTTTTTACTTTTTTATAATTAAGTAATTAATTTGTTTGTATTGGGGATTGAACCCAGAGGTATTCTACCTCTGAGCTACACCCCCAGCCCTATTTTTTATTCTATTTATTTATTTATTTATTTATTTATTTATTTTTTGCAGTACCGGGGATTGAACCCAGGGGCGTTCTACCTCCGGGCTACACCCCCGGCCCTATATTTTTATACTTTATTTTGAAACCGGGTCTCACAAAGTTGCGGAGGGCCTCACTAAGTAGAGAGAGAGAGAGAAAGAGACAGGGGGAGAGAGAGAGAGAGAGATAGAGAGAGAGAGAGAGCTGAGGCTGGCCGCGAACCCGGATCCTCCGGTCTCTGCCTCCCAAAGTACTGGGATTACAAGCGTGCGCCACCACGCCCGGCTTTTTTTTATTTTTGAAACAGGGTCTCGCTAAGTTTTGGAGGGCCTCACTAAGTAGCTAAGGCTGGCCGCGAACCCGGATCCTCTGGACTCAGTCTCTCAAGTACTGGGATTACAGGAGTGTGCGACCATGCCTGGCTTCTTTGACTTTTTAATTGATATAATTCACAAGGCATAAACCAGGTGTGGTGGTGCAGGCTTGTAATCCTAGTACTTGGGAGACTGACAGGAAGGATCACAGGTTAGCGGCCAGCCTCAGCAATCTCGGGAGGCCCTCTGCAACTTAGTGAGACCGTGTTTCAAACTAAAACATAAAAATAGGACTGGGGGAGAACCCCTCACCCCGTAGCTGGGGACGCAGGGCAGGCCAACCTTTGGCCCCGCCCCCGGAGACCTCCGGTGCTGGGGATGCCGGCTCCACCCCAGAGTACTCCAGTACTGAGGTCACAGGAGGATGAGCCAGGACTCCACACAGGAGGAACTCCAAACAAAGAGAGAAAACCTCAGATGAGCAAAGAAGGCGAACTAACTGGGGGAGATGGTAGGGAAGGAGAGGGAAACTAGTACACAGGATGGACTTACACAAAGATATCAAAGTCAACTACTATGCTGAAAACGGGAAGGAGGGAGGGGGGAGGCAGGGGGTGGGAATTGGGTGAGGGCTAATTGATCGATGAGTGCATGTATACGTCAACCACCCTGAAATCCTTCAAGATGTATGATTGCAATGCACTAATAAAATAAATTTTAAAATAATTAAAAATAATAAAACCTTCTAAAAAAAATAGGGCTGGGGGTGTAGCTCAGGGGTAGAATGCCCCTGAGTTCAGTCCCCAGTACCACACACACACACACACACACACACAAAATCACAAAGCACAAATCTCACCATTTTATTTTATTTTATTTTATTATTTATTTATTTATTTATTTTTTGCAGTACCAGAGGTTGAACCCAGGGGCATTTTACCTCCGAGCTACACCCCCGGCCCTATTTTTTTTTTTTTTTGCGGTACCGGGGATTGAACCCAGGGGCGTTCTACCTCCGCGCTACACCCCCGGCCCTATTTTTTTATACTTTATTTTGAAACCGGGTCTCACGAAGTTGCGGAGGGCCTCACTAAGTAGCTGAGGCTGGCCGCGAACCCAGATCCTCCAGTCTCAGCCTCCCAAATACTGGGATTACAAGCGTGCGCCACCACGCCCTGCCTCTCATCATTTTAAAGTCCACAATTGCATTAATATATTCTCAAAGTTGTGCTACCATCACCACAGTTGATTCCAGAACATTTTTACTACTTCTAAAAGAAACCCCATATCCATTAGTAGTCCTCCCCATTCCTCTCTCAACCAACCACTATTTTCTGTCTGTATGAGTTTATTTATTCTGTACATTAAAATAAGTGGAATGATATAAGACATGGTCTTCTGTGTCTGGCTTCCTTCACTTAGCATAATTTTTTTTTTTTTTGGCGGTACTGGGGATTGAACCCAAGAGCATTCGACCTCCGAGCTACACTCCCGGCCCTATTTTCTTTCTTTCTTCCTTCCTTCCTTCCTTCCTTCCTTCCTTCCTTCCTTCCTTCCTTCCTCCCTCCCTCCCTCCCTTCCTTCCTTCCTTCCTTCCTTCTTTTTTGCGGTACTGGGGATTGAACCCAGGGGCATTCTACCTCCGGACTACACCCCCAGTCCTATTTTTTAATTCTTTATTTTGAAACAGGGTCTCACTAAGTTGCGGAAGGCCTCACTAAGTAGCTGAGGCTGGTCACAAACCTGGATTCTCTGGTCTCAGCCTCCCAAGTACTAGGATTACAAGCGTGCACCACCACGCCCAGCTAGTATGTTTTCAAAGTTAATCAGCATTGCAGCTTGAATCAGTACTTTTTTCCTCTTTATACCTGAATAATATTTCTTTGTATGCATATATTACATTGTGGGTTTTTTTTGCAGTACTGGGGATTGAACCCAGGGGCATTCTACCTCCGAGCTACACCCCCAGCCCTATTTTTTATTCTTTATTTTGAAACAGGGTCTCACTAAGTTGTGGAGGGCCGCACTAAATTGTTGAGGCTGGCCAGGAACCCGTATCCTCCTGTCTCAGCCTCCCAAGTACTGGGATTACAAGCATGCGCCACCATGCCCGGCTCATATATTACATTTTGAAATTCATCATGAGTATTTGGATTGTTGTTCTTTTGAGCTAGTGTGATCAATGCTGTTATGAACATATTTACACAAGTGTTTGTGTGAACAGATGTTTTCAGTTCTCTTGGATATATATCTAGGAGGAGAATTTCTGGTTCACTTGGTAACTACATTTAACTTATGGAAGAACTGCCAAACTGTCTTCCAAATCATCTGAACCACTTCACATCTGCACTTGCACAAAGACACCCATTTCTCCACATCTTGTCAGTACTTAGTGGGGGTCAATGGTTTTGATTTGTGTGCCCATATAGACTAATGATGTTGAACCTCATTTTGTGTGCTTATTGGCTATTTTTATATCTTCTTTGAAGAAATGTCTATTCAAATCCTTTCCCCAGCCGGGCATGGTGGCACATGTCTGTAATCCCAGTACTTGGGAGGTTAAGATGGGAGGATTGCAGGTTCGAGGACAGTCTCAGCAAGTAGTGAGACTCATCAACCTAGTGAGACCCTGTTTGAAAATAAGAAATAAAATTGGGCTGGGGGGTGGAGCTTGAAGGTAAAATGCCTCTGGGTTCAATCCCCCATATCACGAAAAAAAAAAAAGAAAAGAAATCCTTTCCCTATGCCAGGCGCCTTGGCACACACCTGTAATCCTAGTACTTGGGAGGCTGAGAGAGGAGGATCACAGGTTCAAGGCCAGTTTCAGTAAGTTAGCAAGACCCTCAGCAATTTAATGAGACCCTGCTTCAAAATAAAAAATAAAAAGGGCTGGGGGTGTAGCTCAGAGATAGAACACCCCTAGGTTCAACCCCTGGTATGCCCCCCCAAAACAATCCTTTGTTCTTTTTTTTTTTTTTACCGGTACTGGGGATGAAACCCAGGGGTATTCTACCTCCGAGCTACACCCCCAGCCCTATTTTTTATTCTTCATTTGGAAACAGGATCTCACTAAGTTGTGGAGGGTCTCACTAAGTAGCTGAGGCTGGCCGCGAACCTGTGATCCTCCTGTCTCAGCCTGCCAAGTACTGGGATTACAAGCGTGGGCCACCACGCCTGGCACGTGTCATACTTTTAGATCAATTTGGGGATTTGGGGAGTATTGCCATCCTAACAGTATTAAATTTTTTTTTTTTTTGCGGTACCGGGGATTGAACCCAGGGGCGTTCTACCTCCGCGCTACACCCCTGGACCTCTTTTTTATACTTTTATTTTGAAACCGGGTCTCATGAAGTTGCGGAGGGCCTCACTAAGTAGAAAGAGAGAATCCCAAGTACTGGGATTAGGAGTGTATGCCGCCATGCCACCGTGCCCAGTTCTTTGAAATGATTATCTTTCACTATCAAACATTAGTTAGTGAAAGATAATCATTTCAAAAGAAGGTGCTGAAACCTGAAATAGTGGCTCAAGCTCACTATTATTAGTAATCCCAGTACTTGAGAGGCTGCGACAGGGGGATCAGCCTCAGCAATTTAGTCAGACCCTGTTTTAAAAAAGTGGGAGATTAGCCGGGCGAGGTGGTGCACTTGTAATCCCTGTACTTGGGAGGCTGAGACAGGAGGATCCGGGTTCGCGGCCAGCCTCAGCAACTTGTGAGGCCCTCTTCAATTTAGTGAGACCCTGTTTCAAAATAAAGAATAAAAAATAGGGCTGGGGGTGGAGCTCAGAGGTATTCAGAATGCCCCTGGTTCAATCCCTAGTACCACACACACAAAAAAAAGTGGGGTTGGGGGCTGGGAATGTAGCTCGGAGGTAGAATGCCCTTGGGGTTCAATCCCCAGTACAAATAAGAATAAAAATAAATAAAAAGGGGGCGGGGAGAGGTTGAGAGGACTGAAAACTGACGACTGGGTGTAGTCAGTGCAAAGTTATAAATGGCCTTATGTGGACCCAACTCAGTGATAGCTTACAAGCTGAACCTGTAAGGTCAACAGGTGATGGAGAAGATGACTGAGACTAACAGCGCGGGCGGGGATTTCTAGGCAGACAGACCCAAAGAATCGTAGGACAGGTCTTGTGAAGCCTCTGAACCCCAACTGTTCCATGTTTAAAATGGGGATAGCACCACCTAGCTGATAAACTTTGGTGAGTGATGGTTAGAGGAGATGATGAAAGAGAACGCAAGGCACGACGTGGATGCTTTAGCTCGATTCTGTCAGAGGAAATGAGTTGGCTGCAACCCAGACGCCTACTGAAATAGCGGGCAGCCCAGGACCAATGGAGCCACCGCCGTGGCCAGGAACTAAAAAAGATGAAAGCCAAGCCAGGCAGACAGAGAGGTGTGGGCATGCGCCGCTGGAAAGTCAATCCTTTTGCACAGAACATTCTCGTCCGAAGATTAGCAGGACTTGAAGCTCGGCCTTCTCTCCAGTTCCCGGCACACACCTGACTGCCCCTCCCTTTCCCAGAGCAGCAAATTACCCGAGGCGGGATAGGGATCGCCTGCCCAAGAACTGGGCTTTGCCCGCTCTCAGCCAGTTCGGATAGGATCTAGTCCTAGCAACGCTGCCTACCGCCCCTAGCAACCACTCACCAGCTTTTCTCTTTCTATAGGCCAGCAAATTTCCTTTCTTTTTCTTATTGGTCCGCGTAACTTTCTCGCAACCAATCAGTGGTAGCCACGGGACCCAACTCACTCCCACACGACTCGGGGGGGTGATCAAGCAGGAGGCGAATTTCTGTTTTCTGCATCCCTTTCTGCCAGAAAGCCCCTTCTATGTCAAACTGTTGTGAATATACCTGGGATTAAGTGCTAAAATATTTTATTTCCCTTATACCTGCCGTAAAGCCTGTCCCTTGCACACACACCCCCCTCCAAGTGGCACGGCCCGCAAAATGCTCCGCCTTCCAGCCGCTTCGAGAGCCAGAGTCCCGGCCGGGTAGAATCCACTCGGCGGCGGGGACCGTACCATCTGTGACCAGCAAGTGGGGGGTCCCAACCCTCTCCCGTTGCCCTCTTCCTCTCCGGCCACCTCTGGCACCCCCTGCTCGGCCCTCCTCTGTGGGCAGGCTCCCCAGAAACGGCGATCAGACCCCTGCTCCCAGTACCCGCCGGGCCCGCGGCGCGAGGGGACGAAGGGCGCGCTTGGAACAGTCCACGCCGCGCCCCGCGCCGCCGGAAGTGAGGTGTCTGACCCCCGAAGTTCCGGTTCGCAGGGGGTGGGGAGTGTTGTTAACTGGAGCGGCTGCCGCAGTCGCGGAGATTGAGCGGGCTCGCGGCGCTGGGCTCCTGGTGAGTGAGGCGAAGTCGGGCCGGGCTGCGGTTGGGGTCGGGACCAGGACCTTCCCCTTGAGGTCACCAGGCGCGGCGCGCCCCTTCAGTCCTCCTCCTGCTTTCGGCCTGTCAGCTGCTGGCGGTAGACCTTAGGCGCCGGCGCTGCCACAGAGGCTGGGCCCCGCCTGCGACGCTCGCAACTGCTGGCCTCTGGATGTGCGCGGCCGCCAGGCGACCCGGGTCCCTCTCAGTTCCGCCACTGCACCCTGCTGGTCGGCCGTTTCTCCAGTGCCCCGAGTTGACACTGCCCCCGGGGTTGGGGGGCGCCAGGGTTCTAGGCTGACGTACTCTGTCCGCTCCCGCAGGGCGCGCGTCCGCGCTGACCACCCTGGCACAGCTGTCACCGGCACCGCCGCCTCCCGGGCTGAGTCCCTCTTCGCCTTGGCTTCTCCCAGCTCAGGCCGAGCGTTCCCGCTTCTGGAGCAAATTCTTGCTTTTGCCTCAAACCCCAGTACCGTCACTAGAGGGTCAGCGGTGGCAGTCTCCCCTCCTCCAACAACGCTGCTTTTCCTCATCGCCTCCCTAGAGGAGGCGGCTTGGCAGGCAGCGCGGAAAGAGCCCTAGATTTGGGACAAGACTGACCCAGGTTCCAGGCCTTGCATCACTGTGATCGCTTAACCCCTTTGAGTCTCAGTTCCTAATTTGTAAAACTGAGAAACATGGGCTATTCTTGACCTGATGATCGTGAGAGTGAAGTGAGTTTTTCCCCCTTTCTCCTGTTGACGCTCTGACAGGCACTGTGCTAGATTTGCACAGCATGGACATCACACACGTTATTTTCCTTCCTTTCCCCACGCAGGTCTCCGGGCCAGGGCAATGTTCCGCACCGCAGTGATGATGGCGGCCAGCCTGGCGCTGACCGGGGCCGTGGTGGCTCATGCCTACTACCTCAAACACCAGTTCTACCCCACTGTGGTGTACTTGACCAAGTCCAGCCCCAGCATGGCAGTGAGTTCCGGGCTCAGGGAGGGAGGAGTCTGCCTGGGGCAGAGGCGGGGCTCCATGTCAGTAGGGGAAAAGTAGCCCCTGGCTCCCTAACTTTGAATAAACTGTGTGATAAGGACTTGGGGAGGTTCCTGAGTGATGATCTCCAGGCAGAAGAAAGCAGAAAGGGATCTCAAACCATAGCCTTTCCCCACTCCCAGGTCCTGTACATCCAGGCCTTTGTCCTTGTCTTCCTCTTGGGCAAGGTGATGGGCAAGGTGTTCTTTGGGCAGCTGAGGGCAGCAGAGATGGAGGTAAGATGTTGGAGGTCTCATAGGTGAGGGGCAGGGTGCTGGGCAAGCAGTGTCTGGGTTCCACATCATCCCCTGCCCAACCCCCAGCACCTTCTGGAGCGTTCCTGGTACGCTGTCACTGAGACTTGTCTGGCCTTCACCGTTTTTCGGGATGACTTCAGCCCCCGCTTTGTTGCGCTCTTCACTCTCCTCCTCTTCCTCAAATGTTTCCACTGGCTGGCTGAGGACCGTGTAGACTTCGTGAGTTGGGAGTGGCTGGTGGGCAGGCTTGTGGAGCAGTGCGGGCTGGGTCAGGGCTCTGGGATGACCCCAGCCTTCCTGATGGGGCCCCTCTCTTCTCTGCCTCAGATGGAACGCAGCCCCAATATCTCCTGGCTCTTTCACTGCCGCATTGTCTGTGAGTGAGACTCATGGAGGGAAGGGGAGGAGAGGGAGCTGGAGGGAGGAGAGGCACTGGAGGAGTGGAAAGTGAAAAGTCACTAACCATAGACCTGTCCCCCAGAGCACAAGTCACCCCTCGGCCCACAGCTGTGCAGGAAAGATAATTTAGGAAGTTAATTTGCATCGTCTCTGTCCTGTTCCACTCCAGGGCATCTCAACTGCCCCGGCCCTAGCTCTCTGTCTCCTCATCTGGAGCTGGGGCTGCCCCAACACCCTGCCCCCAGCAAAACTAGAGTTCCCAGAGGGCTGAGTCCAGTGGAGTGTACCCACATGACTACACTGCTGGGGCCATGGCAGTGGCGGGCTTGAGGGTGGGGCTGTCCTAGGGCAACAAGTGGCTGTCAGGCCCTGGGTTGACCCACCCTCCCCCATTTGGGGGTCCCCACAGCCCTTATGTTCCTCCTGGGCATCCTGGACTTCCTCTTCGTCAGCCACGCCTATCATAGCATCTTGACCCGTGGGGCCTCTGTGCAGCTGGTGTTTGGCTTTGAGGTAAAGCTGGCTTGGGAGGTTGGGGGACAAGCCTGAGGTGGCACTGCATGTGCCCTGAGTAACCCAACAGACCCTTACTGAGCACCTGCTGTGGGATCACCCCTGTGCTGGTCACCAGCAAGTAGCCATCAGTCAGATATGGTAGCCCTCACACAGTCCTAGGTGATAGCAGGAGGCCACAAAGAGGGGCCAGTGCAGAGGAGCCCTGACCTGGGGCCAGGGAAGGTTTCCTTGGGGCTGGTGCCAAAGCTGGTTCTGGATGGTGGATGGACAGGAGAGAATTGGCCAGATGGACTGCTGGAGAGGCGGGCCCCGGGCAGAGGACGGGTGTTCAATGACAACAGCTCACAGTCGCTGAGTGCTCACTGCATGCCAGGCCTATGCTGAGCCTCTGGCCTGTGCCTTTTTTTTGGTACTGATCATTCTACCTCTGAACTAACACCCCCAGCCCTTTTTATTATTTATTTTGAAACAGGGTCTTACTAAGTTGCTGGGGCTGGCCTCCAACCTGCGCGATCCTCCTGTCTCAGCCTCCCAAGTACTCCAAGTACTGGGATTACAGGTGTGCACCACCATGCTCAGTTGACCTGTGTCTCTCTTTTTTTTTTTGCAGTACTGGGGATGGAACCCAGGGGTGTTCTACCTCCAAGCTACACCCCGGCCCTATTTTTTAATACTTTATTTTGAAACCGGGTCTCATGAAGTTGCGGAAGGCCTCACTAAGTAGCTGAGGCTGGCCGCGAACCCAGATCCTCCGGTCTCAGCCTCCCAAGTACTGGGATTACAAGCGTGCGCCACCATGCCCAGCTGACCTGTGTCTCTTAATCAGCAGGACACTATTGCTGTATATGAACAGTTAATTCTGTGTTCTACAGATGAGCAGACTGAGGTTGAGTGAGCTGCCTAAAGTCACAGCTAGCGAGTGGAGTATCTGGGAGGACCTGGCTGTGCTCAGAGCCCGGGCCAGCGCCACTGCACCCTACCGTGCTGAGGCCTGGGCACAGCAGAATGTGGCTGGAGCAAGGGGAAACTGACATTTACACCCCCCTCTGCCCCTCCCTCCAGTACGCCATCCTGATGACTATGGTGCTCACCATCTTCATCAAGTATGTGCTCCACTCCGTGGACCTCCAGAGTGAGAACCCCTGGGACAATAAGGCTGTGTACATGCTCTACACAGAGCTGTTTACAGGTGAGAGGAGCCTGAGCCTCCCCTGACCCAGACCGGCACCCCCAGCTCTGCCTGCCAGACAGTGAGCAGCCGCTCTGTGTCCCTGCCCCCAGGCTTCATCAAGGTTCTGCTGTACATGGCCTTCATGACCATCATGATCAAGGTGCACACCTTTCCGCTCTTTGCCATCCGGCCCATGTACCTGGCCATGAGGTAAGCCCAGCCCTGTCCCTTCACTCTCCTAATCTGATCCCTCCCCTCCCTCTTCTGCATTCACTGACTGTCTTTTCAGGCAGTTCAAGAAAGCTGTGACAGACGCCATCATGTCTCGCCGAGCCATCCGCAACATGAACACACTGTAAGTTGGCTTGTCCTGGCTGCGCTCCCAAACTCTGTCCCAGGTCCCCTTGCTTCCAGCTCTGGCTCTGACACACGCTCTGCCGTCCTAACCAGGTATCCAGATGCCACCCCCGAGGAACTTCAGGCAATGGACAACGTCTGTATCATCTGCCGAGAAGAGATGGTGACTGGCGCCAAGAGGCTGCCCTGCAACCACATCTTCCATACCAGGTGGGCGGGGCTCCGGGAGCTTGCCTAAGCGCAGCCCCTAGAGACCTGCTGACCAGTGCCTGGTCTTGACCCCCAGCTGCCTGCGCTCCTGGTTCCAGCGACAGCAGACGTGCCCTACCTGCCGTATGGATGTCTTGCGGGCATCGCTGCCATCCCAGTCACCACCGCCTCCTGAGCCTGCGGATCAGGGGCCGCCCCCGGCCCCCCACCCCCCGCCACTCCTGCCCCAGCCCCCCAACTGTGAGTGTCTCTTCATTGATCACATGTTGGGTAGTTGCCCTGGGCTGGGTAAGGAGATGCTGGGGAATCCGAGTCTCTGCCTCCAGAAGCTCACAGTCTGGGCCAGGACGGGCTGAAAAGATGAGAAACAGGTGGTTGCAATCGCTGTGACCAGTGCTGAGCTTAGCCTGTGGGAGCAGAGGACAGCTCCCAGTGGCCAGGCGCCCTGTGGGGAGTGGGGTGTCTGAGTTTACCCTCTTCTCACCACTCCATCCTCTCTCTGCAGTCCCCCAGGGCCTCCTGCCTCCTTTTCCTCCAGGCATGTTCCCGCTGTGGCCTCCCATGGGCCCCTTCCCACCTGTCCCGCCTCCCCCAAGCTCAGGAGAGGCTGCGGCCCCTCCATCCACCAGTACAGGTGAGCCTTTGGGGACCACAGCAGCTGGAAGGTGGCAGGGGTGGATCCAGAGGCCCCGCAACACCCTGACTTTTTGTTCTGCTGTTCAGCAGCCCTTTCTCGGCCCAGTGGAGCAGCCACAACCACAGCTGCTGGCACCAGTGCGTCTGCCCCAGCAGCCGGCTCTGCCCCTGCCCCAGAGGCCGGCCCTGCCCCAGGCTTCCCCTTCCCTCCTCCGTGGATGGGTATGCCTCTGCCTCCACCCTTTGGTAAGTTGGGCCACTCTCTAGGATGTTCTGGAATGGGGGGTGGGGGTAAGCCCAGGCAACCAGACTGAGCCTCCACCTCCCCCCAGCCTTTCCCCCCATGCCTGTGCCCCCTGCGGGCTTTGCTGGGCTAACCCCAGAGGAGCTCCGGGCTCTGGAGGGCCATGAGCGGCAGCATCTGGAGGCCCGGCTGCAGAGCCTACGCAACATCCACACGCTGCTGGACGCCGCCATGCTGCAGATCAACCAGTACCTCACTGTGCTGGCCTCCTTGGGGTACGTATGCACAGGGAGCAGGTGTCACAGGCAACCAAGAAAAGGCTCCCCCACAGTTCTTGGCGTTCGTCTCCCCTGTCACCCTGTAACACCTGCTTACTCAGACCACCTATCTTCAGACACATCAGGGGCTCGGGGAGTTCTTGGTTACTCCCAGTGCCTTTCCCTCCCACTCCAGGAAGCACATCTGGAGCTAGGTAGGGGTGCTGTTTACTAGTGAGCTGACCCTCAATCTTATTCTTGTATGGTTTTTTTTTTTTTTTTTTTTTTGCGGTACCGGGGATTGAACCCAGGGGCGTTCTACCTCTGCGCTACACCCCCGGCCCTATTTTTTATACTTTATTTTGAAACCGGGTCTCACGAAGTTGCGGAGGGCCTCACTAAGTAGAGAGAGAGAGACAGGGAGAGAGAGAGAAAGAGAGAGAGAGCTGAGGCTGGCCGCGAACCCGGATCCTCCGATCTCCGCCTCCCAAAGTACTGGGATTACAAGTGTGCGCCACCACGCCCGGCCTTACTCCTGTATGTTTTTTAAACTCAAACTATTGCTAGTTTTCACTGCTTTAGCTCATCACCCAACATCCTCCTGACACAGAATGGCCCCTGAATTGAGGGAGCAGATAACAGTCACTTGGAGCTAGCTTGACCCAAGTTCAAGTGTTGGTCCCATCTTGCCTCGCTTTGTGACCTCCTTCACCTCACCAGGATAGAGTTCTTACTCCTACTCATAGGTGACTTGTACAGAGTGCCTGGCAGCCAGCAAGGACAGCATATGCTTGGAGGGAAGCCGCAGTCCAAGGCTTGAGCGCTTTGATTTGTTCAGTGGGTGTCCCGTAAGGTCCTGACACTCTGGGTGGAGACTTTGGGTAACAGTGAGTGGGTCAACAGTCCCTGCTGCAAGTGTTAACGATCCATGGGGATCACTTGGCTCGAGTTGGGTCGCCTGTTGGAGAATTCATTCCACACGTGTTCACTTGTGTCTGCTGGTCACTGGGGCTACAGGGGCACACTGACTGAGGCTCTACCCTGCAAGGCTCACCAAAGGCAGGAGCATCTGCCCAACCCAGGATGCTGAGGCCAGGCCTGCATCTCGTCCCTTCTCTTCCCAGGCCCCCCAGGCCTGCCACTTCCGCCAACCCCACTGAAGAGACTGCCTCTACAGCGGGCGCTGCGGCTTCCTCCACCAGCATCCCCAGCTCTGAGGCCAGCACCCCATCCCCAGGAGCCTCTCCACCAGCCCCTGAAACGGAAAAGCCTCCCGGTGAGTGGGGTGAACCGCTGGGAGTTGCTCGCGTAGAACATCTTTGGATGCCACCCCTGACCTCTCTGTCCTCAGCTCCTGAATCAGTGGGTGCTGAGGAGCTGCCCGAGGATGGAGAGCCTGATGCTGCAGAGCTCCGTCGGCGCCGCCTGCAAAAGTTGGAGTCCCCCGTCGCCCACTGACACTGCCCCAGTCCTGGCCCTGCCCCTGCTCTCTTGAGCAGCCCTCGCTGGAGCACGTCCTGCCACCAAGTGCCAGCTCCCTCTTGCACCAGGGAGTAGTAACCCCAGCTCTGAGAACGAGGAGACTGCATCCCTGAAGCCAGGTGGAAAGAGGCTGAGTTTCCAGTTGAGGACCCCAGCCCTCCAAGCCCAGGCAGCCATGGGGATGCTGGGTCATTTCCAGCCTTCCTCTCCACCTCTTTAGCTCTGTGCTCTTCTGGGGCCCAGCTGGGGCTGTGAAGGCAGAAGGTTCATCCTCTGAAAAGGCCTCTTCCTTACCCATTTCTGGGAGAAGGGGCAGCCCCTCCACGCTCTACTTGTGCACGGGTCAGACTGCAGTGCCGAACAGTATTAGCTCCTGTTCCCAAGTGTGGACCCCAGAGGGGCTGGAGGGAGGCCAGGAACTTGCTCCCGGCCCTCCCAAGACTGGTACCAATTTCCTCTTCTTACTCTGATCTCCCCAGAAGCCCCTTTGTGGTGGTGGCTGTGCCCCCTACACCCTGTGGCATTTCCACGTCTTACTGGCAACCACATAACTCAGGGAAAGGAGTGCCTGGGGGTGGAGGGCAGGCGGGCAGCACGAGGGACCCTGCCCCGCCCCTCCCCCCAGGCCCTTTCCCCTGCAGCTTCTCTCTGGTGAGACTTCTCACTCAGCAGCCACTGCCCAGCTGCACTGGGCTGAGGGCTAGTGTGCTGCTCCTTAACCACTGCGAACCAGAATCCAAGGGAAGCCACATCTCAACTTGCAGAACTTTTCTGAAGTTCTCAAGGATTGGAAGTATTTCCTTTTATAGTGGCTTTTGGCTTAAATTTTGGCCTTTGAATTTGAATGGGTGACCCTGGGAAGGAGAAGCCAGGAGAGCCTGCTCCTCCTTTCCAGTTTAGAGCAGGCTCTGGGCCAGGCGGAGATACAGCTGAGCCCGCCCACCCCGTCTTTCTTCCCCTCGGTTTTGTGTTACAAGAGTTGCTGGAGACAGTTTCAGATGATTATTTAATTTGTAAATACTGTACAAATTTTAATAGCTTAAATTGTATATACGGCCAAATAAAAACTTGCATTAACGATTGGTGGGGCTTGTGTCAGGACCAGGATTGGGATCCTTTTCCTTGCTGAGGCGGGAGACTTGAGAATGGCCTAATCTCTCTGGGAGTGAGAACACTGTTGATATTTAAACTAGGAAGGCATACCCATTTTACATATGGAAAAACCCAGCCCCAGGGAGGGTCAGTACCTTGTCCCAGATCAGAAATGAGAGCCGGTTTGATGGTGGGGTGGGGTGGGACCTCAGGCCTTTGGGTCTTGTGACTCCTAGGGTGGGGCAAGTGTGAAGGCTGGTAGGCTGGGGGAGGGGCCGTGGCAGGGTGAACCTCCTGCCTGCAAACCTGGGTCAGGCCTCAATTCCAGGGTTGGGCTGTGAGGTGCTCCCAGGCGCCCCCTTGTGGCTAGGCCAGCAAAGTTAATCACTTAACTTCCCGGAGCTCTGAAACCCAAGTCTGGTGTGGAATGGAGCAGGGACCAGGGCTGGGCCTCCCACCTCTCCCACAGGCTGACATAGCACTCTGTGCCCTGGTGTCCAGCAATGCACTTGGAACTTAAGACCACCAGGACCCCCTGCACAAGTCCGTGTTTCCCACAACCTCCACCCAGCCAGGTCTGGCCTAGACCAAGGGCTTGTGCTCCCAGCAATGAGCTCCAGAGGGCCAAGGAAAGATGTGCCCAGTGCTTCTGCTAAACTGGGTTGGGCTTTTACTTCTGCCAGACAACCCCTAGAATTTCTTTATTTTGGACTGGGGACTGAACCCAGGGGTGTTCTACCTCTGGGCTACACCCCCAGCCCTATTTTATATTTATTTTGAAAACAGGGTTTAAGTTGCTGAGGCTGGCTTCAACCTGCAATCCTCCTGTCTCAGCCTCCCAAGGACTGGGATTACAGGCATGTGCCACCAGGTTTGGCTGACCTCAGGAATTTGAATTGTTGAACCCAAGGAGCTCCAGGAAACAGGCCACAGCGAGGGGAGAGACAGAAGCATTAGCAGCACCGCACCATTAGACAGTAGCGCAGTTCTATTAGCTTGGCTGTTTCTGGTGGGTCTCCCATACTGGACAGTTCTCCCACAATGGACCCCTTTATGCAAGCAATGTCTGATCCCCAAGGCCTTTAGCCCGCACACTCTGCCCTGACCAATCCCTCATCCCTGATCTTTGTATCCTGTCCCAGGAGCTCCAACACAGTCTCCCCTCCTCTCAAGTTCCCTGGACTCCAGTTTGTAGGTAACACTGCCACACAGGCTGCTCCACAGGCCTCAGAAGCCCTTCTCTAGGAGCCAGGCTTTGAGCTGCTCATCAAAGTAGCCCTTGACCCGCAGAGTACCTGTCACCTCATTAACCTGAGTGACAGGTGTCTTCCCCAGCAGTGGGCTCAGGAAATCTTCCACATCCTTCTGCAGAGCCTGGGGAAAGATGACAAATTAAGCCTGGTCAACTGTCCTTCCTCTCTAGAGGACTCCTTTCTCTCCAGCCCCAGAAAAATCAGGACCAGATCTCGATATCACCTCCTCTCCACACTTACCCAGATGTCCCCTTCCACTTTCCGGATCACAGTCATCTGGCGGTTGCCATGTGTGATATCCTTGTAGACAGGGATGTTGTGCATCCGGGAGCGCCGCACAAAGTAGGGCAGGTTGGGTGGAACATCTGTGATAGGAGAAAAAGTGATATGCCGATTCTTCCTAAGCCTTAGCTCACCTCAGCCAAGTCCCTTCCCCTCACAAAATCTGCAGAGGGTTACTGTACTCAAGAGTCAGAACCCAATTGTTCACCCCAGTATCATGAGCCCCAAACCCACTGGGGAGTCCAGAGCCTCTGCTGGGGCAGGACAACCACTGGGTAGATGGATGCTCCTCTGCAGCCTTCGAACCATCCATGGCACCCACCTCACCTCTGGGAGGCTGCCAGCCACTAGGGGTAGGATAATGTTCATGCTTTGGGGGCTTCGGGATGCTGGTGGGAGGTATCAGGCGCTCCACAAACTTATACTCATCCACAGACTCCACAAAGCTGGGGTAATTCGGAGGCCCCGGGATCTGGCTCTAAGGCAAAACAAACAAACAAACAAACAATCTCTCCACTGGCTTACCCAACATAGAAGAATCTTAGTAGGTAGTGAGAGTAAACACTTCAAGCACAGACAGTGGCATAAATCAAAGGTTGGAGGTGGGAAAACCAGACTTCAGTTTTCCTCAACTAAGGTAAAGGTGGGACTGGAAAAGAAGCTCCAGCAGTCTTAAACTGCATGCCACTCTTAGGATTTTTGTGGGCCTCAAATGACAAGTATATTTCCGAAAACCCAATTAACAGTAAGACTGACCAATATGACAGTTTTCAGTACTTAAAAGTTTTCTCCGAGCCGAGCGTGATGTTGCACGCCTGTAATCCCAGTACTTGGGAGGCTGAGACAGGAGGATCGCAGGTAAGAGGACAGCCTCAGCAGTAGTGAGACACTCATCAACCTAAAGAGACCTTGTTTCAAAATAAAAATAGGGCTGTGGGTGTCACTCGGAGGTTGAATGCCCTTGAGTTCAATCCCAAGTACCACACACACACACACACACGTTTCTCCGAACGTTCGGTTGAAACATTCTAGCTCTGGATTAGGTATTTTAATTATGGTAATTTCTCAATCACACTCATAGGCCAAGACCCAGGCAGCAAGTGTCGATGTGCAGCTCCTCTCAGTCCGGATTAACCCGGGCTGTCTTGCATCCACATGCCAACCCCCACATTCCTCAAACGCACTCTCGGACCTGCCACCTTCCCTCTCAACTTTGTATCTACCCTCAAGACAAGTGCCACGGAAACTAAGGCCCCAAGTAGGCGTGCGGATGTCAATGAATATTACAATGATTAACAGTGAGCCTCACACCCAGCTCTGCCCTCAGCCCCAAGCTCAGCGCTCTCACCAGGTGCCGCAGCCCGAAACCCGGCTGGACGCCAGTTCTCCAGCCCCGTAGCGCGGCGCAGAGTACGGCCGCGGCCATCTTGGACGGCCCCTACGCTAAGCTTTCTGCGCGCGCACCCGGCTTGGTTCCGCCCCCTCCTGCGCGCACCGCCCACGGCGAAGAGCGCCTGCGCGAAACCTAAAGAGGCGGAGCTAGGACGGCCGTATAAATATTAGAGGCTCTCGCGGTCGCGCAGTAGTGACGCGGTACGCAGCAGGCGGCGAGGACGTGCGCGCCCTCGCTTCTTCCTCTTTCTCGACTCCATCTTCGCGGTAGCGGCAGCTGGGGCTGCGGTTCAGGTAAGACTTGGACGACGGCTGGATCTGGAGGGCCTGGTACAGGCTGTTGGAGGGTGCGAAGGCACGGGGAGATCAAGGGACAGGGGCTGCTCGGTGGCGGCCCTGGTTCCGGTCTCTCTCCGAACTTCTTAGCAGGCCTGGCCTTCCCCACGTGAGACACCGCGACTCTCTCTGTCTGGGGGGGCGCTCGTATCTGGGCCGCTTCGCATCCTTCATTTCCTTTCTCCCAGACTACTTGTCCGCTTCTCTTACAAGCCTTTCTCTTTTCAGTCGCCGACATGCAGCTGTTTGTGCGCGCCCAAGAGCTACACATCCTCGAAGTGACCGGCCAGGAGACGGTCGCCCAGATTAAGGTAAGTCTGCGTGGTGCTTCCTGCAATCCATCCATTCTTTTGTGCTTTTCGCCCTCGTGCCCCGCGGAAACGCCTGCAAACCTTATTTTTTCCTGTAGGCTCATGTATCCTCACTGGAGGGCATCGCCCCGGAAGATCAAGTCCTGCTCCTTGCAGGAACGCCGCTGGAGGATGAAGCTATCCTAGGCCAGTGTGGGGTGGAGGCCCTGACCACTTTGGAAGTAGCTGGTCGAATGCTTGGAGGTAAGTGAAGAATTTTTTTTTTTTTTGATGTGTGTAAGTTAGTGGGTGTGGGGTACATAGGCCCAGTAGCTCAGTGTCATTTATGTGGCTATATATATATTTTGTTTGTGGGGGGGTACTGGGGATTGAGCCCCGGGGCATTCTTTCTACCTCCCAGCTACATCCCCAGCCCTATTTTATTTTTGTTTTTAACTGGTCTCACTAGGCTGATGAGAGTCTCACTACCTGCTGAGGCCATCCTCAAGCCTTAGATCCTCCTGTCTCAGCCTCCCAAGTACTAGGTTTACAGGCATGCACCACCACACCCGGTTTGTTTATTTTTGAAACAGGACATTACTAAGCTGTAGAGGGCCTCACTAAGTTGCTGAGTCTGGCTATGAACCTATGATACTGTCTTAGCCTTCGAAGTATTGTGATTACAGACATGCGCTGCAGTGCTTGGCTTATGTGGCGATATATTTAGCATCATCCAGGTTGACTCTTCCTGTTTACCTTCTCAGACTGCACTGTTATGTATGAGGAAGTGAACCAGAGTGTAGAAGTCTCTCACCGGAGACACTTGTCTGGTTCTCAGTTTACCCATTTAAGTGGGGATGTTACACCAGAACCCCAAAGGTACTCTTCAGTTCTTACAGAAAGTCAGGAGCTGGAAAGTCCTGTAGTAAAACTTGGTCAGAAGTCAAATCTCTGCAACTTAGTTTCATTTTCTGTTTGCGCTCCAGCCAGTCGTCGTGGCACGCACCTGTAATTCCAGTACTTGGGAGACTAAGACAGGAGCATCGCAGGTTCGAGGACAGCCTCGGCAACTTAGCCAGGACCCTGTTTTAAAAATAAGGGGGCAGGGGAGCTAGGGGTGTATCTTGGAGGTAGATTGCCCCTGGGTTCAATCCCCAGCACCAAAAAAAAGTTTGAGCCCAGTATCATAATGCTTGCAATCCCAGTACTCAGGAGACTGAGATAGAAAGATTACAAGTTCGAGGACAGCCTCAGCGACATAGGGAAACCTTCTCAACCTAGTGAGATCCTGTTTCAAAAAACAAAAAGAAAACTAGGTGTGGTGGCGCATGCCTGTAATTCCAGTATGTGGGAGGCCAAGACAGGAGGATTGCAGGATCGAGGCTAGCTTCAGCAACTTAGTGAGACCCTGTTTGAAAATAAAAAAGGAGCCGGGCGTGGTGGCACACGCTTGTAATCCCAGTACTTGGGAGGCTGAGACTGGAGGATCCGGGATCGTGGCCAGCCTCAGCTATTTAGGCCCTCCACAACTTAATGAGACCCTGTTTCAAAATAAAGATCAAAAAATAGGGCTGGGGTGTAGCCCAGAGGTACAATGCCCCTGGGTTCAATCCTTGGTTCCACCAAAAATAAATAAATACATAAATAAATAAATAGGGCTGGGGGTATAGCTTGGAGGTAGAATGCCCCTGGGGTCAATCTGCAGTGCCACAAAAAAGTTTTTAAGTCGAGGGAGGAGGGATTATGCTGGGCAGTGCCTTCCTGTCTCTTTAATTTTCCTCTGATCTTTCCCACCCCAGGTAAAGTCCATGGTTCCCTGGCCCGTGCTGGAAAAGTGAGAGGTCAAACTCCCAAGGTAAGTGAAAGAATTAATGGTGGTGTTTGGACTTTGTTTTTTCCTATCTCAGCTAAGTCCAGACCCTTGACTCTCCTGTCTGCCTTCTCCCTTCCTGGAGAGGAACCTGAGGGAAGGATGCCGGGCATGGAGGAGGTCAGTCGGGGTCTGATCAGCCTTCCCTTTTCCCAGGTGGCCAAACAGGAGAAGAAAAAGAAGAAGACAGGCCGGGCCAAGCGGCGGATGCAGTACAACCGGCGCTTTGTCAATGTTGTGCCCACCTTTGGCAAGAAGAAGGGCCCCAATGCCAACTCTTAAGTCCTGTGTAATCTTGGCTTTTTCTAATAAAGCCACTTCATCTAGGCAGCTCCTTGTTTCATCTTTATTTGCAGGGCCTTGGGGAGGGGTATGGCTTTGGAGGCTGGTGGTGTGTCTTCTAGAACAGTGAGGCAGAAAAGATAAAAGCTGTCTGTTATTCTGGAGGGAAGAAATGGTACAGTAAAAAAAGGCTTGAGTGGTTGAGACAGGAGGATCACAGGTTTAGATCAGCCTCAGCAACTTAGTGAGACGATGTTTCAGAATCAAAGATAAAATAGGGCTGAGGGTGTAGCTCAGGTAGAATGCCCCTGGGTTCCACCCCCATACCACACAAAAAATGATGGTAGAGTTGGGAAGTTCCCCACCCCGTCCTTTTTCATCTTCTAGACACAGAAGGTAGTAGGAATTCCGGGGGCGGGGGTTGTTAGGGAGGCAGCAGTGGAAGGGAAGAAAGGTTTGGGTAGAACATGAATCAGGAAATGCCAATTTAGCTTATTCCTGAACTTGGGACCAGTTGTGGCCTTGAGTAAACTCTAGGGGACAAGGAACCTGATGTGCCTGGCATTGGAAATCAGCATTGCTTGATTACATTGGCAATGTGATGGTGAGTGGCCTTGTGTTTGTGCCTTGGTTTGGCTGGCATTGCTAACCTAATCCTGCCTGATTGGATAGCTGATTAAACTTTGAGTTCTTTTAGAGATGTTTAAGGTTCTCTCCTGGCGACTGAGGCAGCACATCTGAAACCCACTGATTCAATTATCTAATGATTTTTTTGAACCTGCTGGGTTTTGGAATACAACATACCATGGGGTAAATGCCCTTGGACTCTGGGCAAGAATGCTGAATTGGGGATTTTTCCCCCTTTTCCATTTGTTGGCTGGTTTTAAGCTGCTTATTTAGTCTCTGCCATCACCTGAGTTACTCTTAGGTTTAAAGGATAAAAAGCTGGAAGCTGGGTGTGGTGGGGCTGCTTGTAATCCCAGTACTTGGGAGGCTGAGCAGGTTCCAGGACAGACTCAGCAAGTAGTGAGACTCAGCAACCTATCAAGATCCTGTTTCAAAACAAAAAAATGAAAAGCCAGGCATGGTGGCACATGCTTGTATCCGGATCTGGGTTCGTGGCCAGCCTCAGCTAATTAGTGAGGCCCTCTGCAACTTAGTGAGACCCAGTTTAAAAATAAAGGATAGAAAATAGGGTCGGGGGTGTAGCTTGGAGACAGAAAGCTCCTGGGTTCAATCCCCAGTACTGCAAAAAAAAAAAAAGATAAAAGCCTAGCTTGTTGGCATATGCTTGGGAGGCTGAGACAGATGGATCACAGGTTTGAGGCCAGCCTCAGTGAGAACCTCAGCAACCTAGTGAGATCCTGTTTTAAAATAAAAGGCTTGAGCAGGCGTGGTGGCACACATTTGTAATCCCAGTAGTTGGGAGGCTAAGACAGAAGGATCTCAAGTTCACGGCCAGCCTCAGCGAGGCCCTCAACAATTTAGACCCTGTTTCAAAATAAAGAATAAAAAACAGGGCTGGGGTGTAGGTCGGAAGTAGAATGCCTCTGGGTTCCATCCCCAGTACCAAAGAAAAAATACAAGACGGTGTGTAGCTCAGAGGTAGAATACCCCTGGGTTCAATACCAGTACCAAAGAAAACGATATAAAATGCTTAGATTAGTACCTGGCTCATTATAGTTAATATTGGCAATCTTTGTAGTGTAAAAAAACCACATGGCTCCTGACTTCTAGCAGTTTATTGTTGAGGTTGCTGAGGGATCAAATCCAAGGCTTCCCCCACTGAGCTCCATCCCCAGCCCACAGTTTAAATTTTGGGGGGGGAAAATTAGTTACAAGTGTTAACGGCATCAAGGGGCAGGGTGATGGAGCAGCAGTGGTGGTGGAGAGGGAGGTGAATAGACATACTTAAGAGCATCCCTAGGAAAGGTCACTAAGGATAAGACCATTGAACTAATCAAGTGTTGAGCTGGGGAAAGTTCTAGGTAAGAACTGCAAAGGCAGGAGCAGACACAATGTAGAGTGGGTGTAGATCCTGCAGGGCCTTGTTAGCCTTGGAAAAGAAAGGATTTATTTTGACTCAGTTAGGTAAGACCCACTCTCCAAATAACCCATTAATCCATGACTGAATTAAGCCATTAAGGTGGAACCCTTGACATCTTAAAAGTCTCTTTAAAGCAGGGAGCCAGGCCAGGCGTGGTGGCGCGCACGCTTGTAATCCCAGTACTTTGGGAGGCAGAGACTGGAGGATCCAGGTTTGCGGCCAGCCTCAGCTCTCTCTTTCTCTCTCTCCCTGTCTCTCCCTGTCTCTCTCTCTCTCCTCTCTCTCTCTCTCTCTCTCTCTACTTAGTGAGGCCCTCCGTAACTTCGCGAGACCCGGTTTCAAAATAGAGTATAAATAGGGAATAGGGCCGGGGGTGTAGCGCAGAGGTAGAATGCCTCTGGGTTCAATCCCTGGTACCGCACAAAAAAAAAAAAAAAAAAAAAA
>PVJS01029425.1:0-24777 GCA_004027185.1 Glis glis
CTGGGAAGTTTGGCTCGGTGGTCTGGGGAATCCTGTCTTGAGGTATTTGAGTGTGTAGAGAAGAATGCAATTGCTTTTGGCATTGGTTTTCTGTAATAACTGGCTTGACAAGACTCGACTTCTTCTTTGCTATAGTAGGTCTCTGAGAGCCACCAGTCCCGGCAGCTGTTGGCCCTGTCATGTGCTTGCCAAGATGGTGCTGGCTTCTGCTTTCCACTCACCAGATGAGATGCCAGGAGTGCTTTTCAGTCCTCTGATCTCTGTGTCACCTCCAATTCTACTATGGGTCTTCTGTCTTTCTTCTGTTGCGTTCTGACTGCTTTTCTTCTCTTGCCAAGATGCAGTCTTCCCACTGGTTGAGTTCCGAGCCACAGAGCAACAAAAATGCTCTGTCTTCCTCTATTCTGCCATCTTTAATCTCATCTGGATGTCTCTGTTAAACTAATTTTAATTTTATTTTCAACTATTTGTTGCTAGTATATTGAAATATATCATAATTTTTGGATGCTGTCATTTTTATCTCATAATCTTATAAAATTACTTACTGGCTTTAGTAGTTTTTGTGTAGATTTCTTATGATTTTCTAAATATATGATGATATGAACTGGGAATGAAGAGAATTTTCAATCTTTCTTTCAATCTTCATTTTTCAGACCTCTACTTATTGTCTTTAGTGTACTTACAAGATCTCTATTGCAATAAGGAATGGAAGTGTTGAAAGCGCTTATACTTTAGGTTTTCTGTTCATAAGGGGAAAGCATTCAGTCTTTTCTTCACCATTAATTTTTTTCATAGATGTTCTTTATCATTTGAAGATTTATTTTCAGAAACAACTTTCTATATTATTCTAGGGACTAGAATATTTCTTTTTATTCCAAGTATCTCTTGCTAGATAAATACTTGTCCATAGTTGGCTTTCTTGTGATCTTTGCATGTTTTTGATTTTAAGGTAATGCTGGTATCACAAATTGTGAAGATTTTTTTCACTATACCTATTTTCTGAGACTTGTTTGTATTATCTTCTTTAAACGTGATAGAATACACTAGTGAAACTTGCAAGCATTGCTCTAACTATGGTCAGCAAATATTGGGGTATATTGTGTTTCATTATCATTTTGTTCCATCTATTTGTCGATTCTCCTCTGTGATTTTTCTTAGACTAAATAGTAATTCAAAGAGTGTGACAACTTTCAAATATTTGAGAATTTTGAGTTTTTGGTAGTGATTCCTACTTTAATTCCATTGTTAGATTAAATTAATTTTAAATTTTATGAGGTGACTTATTTTATTGTCCCACACATAGTGTATTGTGATGACCAGTCCATGTATATGCAAAAACAATGTGTACTTTCATGTGATTTGGTTGAATGTCTAGCAGTCTCAGTCAGGTGAACTTATTCAACAGTTTCATCAAAGTCTTATATATCCTTCAGATTTTATGTTTGCTTACATTATCAGTTTCTGAAAGTGAAGCTTTGATATGCAACTTATATTTTTTTTATTTTATTGGTGTATTGTAATTATACATCATAGGCCAGTTTGGTGTATTAGAAACTACATGCACACAGCTGTTTGTTCCCTCCACATCCCATTCAGTTCCTCTCTCCTCCCTTCCCACAGGAGTTAGTGAGATTGGTAATAATACCCTCACATATTGTCATAGTATTATTTGAACTATTTCATTCTTCAGTCCTTCCTTTTCCCCTCTCTAACTCTTACCCACTAACCCTATTCAACTTATAATTATTAACTCAGTTACTCCCTTCATAATTTATTAAGTTCTTGCCTCAAATATTTTGAAGCTCTTAGTGTCCTCATATATTTTGAAATTTCTGTTAGTGGTATATACATTTAGAATTTTTATGTCTTGATGAATTGAACCTTTATCATTATAAAATATTCTCTATATCCCTGATGATAGTTTGTTCTGAAGTTGATATTTTTCTGGTATTAATATAGTCACTCCACTTTCTTATGATTAGGGTTGTTTGGTATATTTGTTTCCATTCTTTTATTTTTAACCTAGATTTTTATTTTTAAATTGGGTTTTTCATAGGATAAAGTTGGGCACTAATTTTTTAATGCAATCTAGAATGATCTGCCATTTCATTGAACTGTAGAGCATTTGCATTTACTGTGATTATTGATAGGGTCATATTTAAATCTACAGTCTTGCAAGTTTCTTCATTTGTTCCATCTGTTCTTTGTTTCATATTTCCTCTTTTCCTGCTTTGGTTTGAATTAAATATATTTTTAGTATTTTATCTGTAAAATTAATTTTACCCCTTTTTAAAACAATTAAAGGCTATAGTAGGGTTTAGAATATGATTCTGTAACTTACCATACCCTACTTTCAAACATCGCTATAACAGTTCAATTTAACATAAGAAATCTATAATAGTATAATCTGTTGTTTCCCATTTTTGTCTTTGAGTATATTTCTATCGTAGTTTAATTTCCACATAAGCTTCACATTCTATAGGACACTGTTATGCTTTTGTTTTTGCTGCTGTTGTTTCTTTGTTAGCTATAGGCAATTATTTTTTAAGAAACTAAAAAATGATATTTAAAAATACACACACCTTTTGATTATTCTGTTTCTCTTCATTCCTTTGTATACCAAACATCCACCTGACATCAATCTTCCTCTTCTGGGAGGAATTTTGTTCAGATCTGGCTCTTTCTATTATTTCTTCTTTCACTAATTTCTAAACTTTTGTTGAATATAAAATGAGTTAAATTGTGATTTGGTAGATAAAATTTTGTGGGATATACTACAAGTATCTGTAATCATTTAATGGCAGCTTACTAATATTCTAAATGCTAGGGCCTTTTATATTTAGATTTCTAACTTGGGAACAAACTGAAAGACAAATTATATTTTTCTGTGGTCATCAGATATCAATTTACTACAAGTGGTCTAAAATATAACTTGAAATCTTTCTGGAAAAAATAAAACTTTTATTGAACTTGCTTTAAGCGTGTCAGAAAAATTTAAGTATAGACTTTTAAAACATCTCTGAAATAGACATACTGAGAAGAGCTATTACTCCCATTTAGGTGTCTGGTAAAGCTCTAGTCATTTTTCATGGTGCAGACTTGAGTGTACCTGGTAAGGCTCTCAATTTGAAAACTAATTCCATAAGGGTGTTTATTTTTTTTTCTTTTCCTAACTTGTGTTGTATGTGTCCCTTTAGTTTCAACTTGGGAAAAATCATAATGGGGACTCAGCTCTCAACAGGAATATATGGACATGAAATTGCTTCATATTGCATTACTTTCAGGGAACAGAAATACTCATTTTAGATGAATTTGGGGCAACTTTTTATGGGAAGAGAAAATGTATGGACTATAAACCTAAGGTAGTAGATATTTAAAGATAGCTGAAAAATATGTTTAAGAATTCCTGAGCTGGTTTATTGATATGGAGAGTCTAATCACACGATTTTCCTTTTTTATTCTCTAAACAACTTCAGTATATTTTATTTGTTTAATAATATCGAACAGTTAAGGAATAAAAATATTGTAGGCACTCAATACTATCTTTTAAATTCTTTTAACAGCATTTTAATAAATAGATGATGTGTACTTTTAGAGATATATAAGCAGAAAGCCAAGAAGACAAAATACCTTGCCTAACAAATGGAAGAACTGGCATTTAATTTTAGCACTTTCTTTCTACTTATGTCATCCAAAATCCAGTGAGAAAAATATGTAATTGTGTGTGTGTGTGTGTGTGTGTGTGTGTGTGTGTGTGTGTGTGTTACTGGGGATTGAACCCAGGTAAACTCTACCACTGAGCTATACCCCAGCCCTAATTTATTTTGAAATAGGGTCTTACAAAGTTGCTGAGGTTAGCCTTGAACCTGCAAAATTCTCCTGTCTAAGCCTCCCAAGTAATGGGATTACGGTGTGTGCCACCACACCTGGCTAGAAAAATATATAATTTAAGGTTTCATTTTTAAAGCTAATTTTTCTTTCTCACTTTCTCATGGTTTCCATCTCTGTCTCTGTCTCTTTGCATGCATCTGGGAGCTGGAATCTGGGAGCTTTTCATTCCTCTCCATCATACTTTCCTCTCCCAACTAGTTGGTTAGGATATCCTGTTGTCCTTTACATCAACTTATCTTCATTTTATGGCTTTCTCATCACCTCTAATAAAATATACCACCGTGGTCTAAGCCACTGGATAGTCTCTTGTTAGTAATCCTTGCTTCTGTATCTTGTTTTCAAGACAGTTACTTGAAAATTTATGAAGGATCTTGTCAGTCTCTTTATTGGCTCCCATTGTTTCCGAGTAAAAACCTCATTCCTTCGAGTGGCCTTATAGGCCCTACAGGCTGTATTCACCTCTCTGGCTTTATCTGCCATTCTGTTTATCTTCCTGTTCATTCTGCTCCAGGCTTAGGGATCTTCTTTATCTTCCTGTAGCATGCAGTTTTATTCTTGCCTCAGGGCTTCTGCACTGGCTGTTACCTCTGTTTGGCATGTTCTCTCCCCAGATATATGTATGAATAATTACCTCATGTCCTTTAACATTTATTTAACATTGCTTTTCACTAGCTCTACCCTTATCACTAAATTTAAAATTACAATACATGTTCTCATTCCTCTGTGTTTTTTGTTTGTTTGATTTTTGGTGCTGGGGATTGAACCCAAAGGTATTCCACCTCCAATCTATACCCCCCCCCCAGCCCTTTTTATTTTGAAACAGAATCTCACTAAGTTGCTGAGGCTGGCCTCTAACCTATGATCCTCCGTATCAGCCTCATAAGTATTAGGATTAAAGGCATGCACCACCATGCCTGGCTCCTGTCCTCTGGTTTTTATTCTTTCTATCATGCATATTATTTTATAATATACTAGATATTTATTTTTTCATGGTTTACTCTTTGTCTCTCTGTACCCCTTATCACAGAATGTAACCTCCAAAGGGAAGGAATCCTTATTTCGCTCAGTGATCTCCGGGATCCAGGAAAGGTTTGGGATATCGTAGCCATGAAAGCAATGTTTACTGAATGAATGAACAGGTGCTGTAATGGAGGAAATTGTTGTAATAAGGAATTTCTGGAGATTGGGGTAAGGGACAGAGCACCTCAATGTCTGGAAGCAGGGAGGAGCAGAAAGATCTAGTATTACATCCTGAAATGGGTGACATAGTTCCAAAACCCATCTCTATAATTTAGATCAGAAGGGGTGACTGAAACTGCTGAAGTGCATAGGTCCTTGCAGGTCCATGAGATCATAGTGGTCTGAAAGGGTGTTTTATTTTACAAACGATCAGTTAAATATTTGGTATAAAGCACTAAATTCTTCCTGGAATTTATTGAGTCAGCAGACGGGAATGAAATCCTGAAAAATCTCCTTATGTTTAGCTTGGATTATGGCTGACAGCACGTCTTATTTCTTAGAGACTTTACTATTTTTTTTTAACTGAAAAGGAAGAAAAGCCTTCTTTATGAGAACCAAGAAGAAGATTTCATCATTTTAGTACTTTTGAGTGATAAGGTAGTAGGAACACAGACACTCCCCTGACAAACCAATAGATTCTGTGGGGAGAAAAACACATACAAAGAGAAAGCAGTTCATTGTTCACAGTATCACAAGCTGCGTTGCAAGATGGTGGTTTAGAGAGTCATCTGGGGTCAAGGGGTCAGGAATGTGTTCCTGGAGGCAAGTTGTATTACTTCATGTTCCTGGGCAATAGCTATTCAACTAAGGAAACCCATCACTTAGAAAATCAGCCAGAGGAAGAAAAGCTGTGTATCCTTTTTCTCATTCAAATTATGCCTTCTTTTGAAAAGAAATGTTTAGTGAAAACATATTAAATTGAATTGGTTCTCAAATGGCCATCTTGAACTGTGGGTTTAAGCCAGCTGCCAATATTTTTCAACTTTATCTCTACAGCAGGTTGATGCCTAACTCATCTTTGACAATAGGAAAAATGGAAAAGATCCTCTTTACAATATTCTCAGAAAAATCTAGAGCAATATTGCATTTGCAGTTACCATTATTATATACCATTTACAAAGCTGAGCACTGATTTTACTCACAATGCACAGCAGCATTTAAATATTTAATACCCCAGTAATTTGCATGCATTAGTAGGAATCAAGTTTTGAACTTAAAAATGGGAAATGTTTTCCCTTTTATCTTAACCTAATATTTCCCCAACCTAAAACAATCCACAGGTAAGTTAGTCCCATAATTATAACTTTAAAGAATTTTTAAAACATACATTTATAAAATTCTGTATCTGTCAGCCTGTCTTAGTTGACTGACTATAAGTACAGACCTTTCAACTTCAATATCTTGAGTGTTTGTTCATAAAGTTGAACTTCAAATTATCTGAAAGCCACTGTTCATAATAAATTTTCTCCCATTTTATAGCAGATAATCATATACTCTACCCTAAATCCTAGAAATAGACTTTCCCTGGGGTTTTAAAATGTAAAGAATACTAAAATAAGGAATTTTTTTAAAAACCTATCTTTCTCTGCCATATGTATCACCGTTAAGTATAAAGTATAGTTTTAAAAATAGGATATTGGGGCATTTAGGATATGTCTAAATTCAGAGATGTGGCAGAGTGGGGTGGTAGAGGTACTGAAAATTTCAGTTAGCAAATTTGCTTCTTTCCTGTGACTATTGTAAAAAAAATGTCTAGGTTTAAAAAATGCAAAGAGAAGAAAAATAAGAACTGATGAATGCTAAAAATTGCCCTTTACATATACTTAAATAGAACTAATACTTGTCAGTTCTTACTATTAATTTCTAAAAATGTCATGGATTAGTGATATTGACTTTTTCAAATATAAGTAGAATGATTTTGGAATACTGAAAGTTTTGACAGCACATTGTATAAAATACATAGATAAATTTTCATATAATTTCATTCAAAATCAGTGTGTGCTATAAGGTAGCTAAGACATATTTTATTACATGGTAAAATATTAATACAAATTTAGTCAATCATTTTCAGTTATCTTGGAAGATATTTTAATATTTTCTTTTTTTGGGGGAACTGGGGATTGAACCCAGGGGCATTCTACCTCTGAGCTATACCCTCAGCCCTATTTTTTATTTAGAAAAAGAATCACACTAAGTTGTGGAGGGCCTCACTAAGTAGCTGAGTCTGGCTGCCATGAACCTGTGATCCTCCTGTCTCAGCCTCCCAAGTACTGGGATTACAAGCATGTGCCACCACACCCATATAATATTTTCTAATACCTAGTAATAGAACTTAAAATTTATGCAAGCTGCCAGACAACAAGTTTTTAGCTATACCTCTTTCTCTTTCATATAAATATAAAAGCACTATTTGTTCATGATATCTGAAAAGAAGTAATCCCCAAAGGCAGATAACAGAATTGTGCACATACACACACATTTACTAAAGTAAAACCATACCTTTTTAGCATACTACTTACTTCAAAATAACTTTATACATTTAGTTACATATTAATTTATTAAAATTAATTAATGAGAAAGAGCATATTGACTTATCTTCTCATATTAATTATATAAAGATATGACAAGTCCTCTTAAATTTAATTTTGACTTGATAGTTTTTAGTTATGATGCAGGTTCTGTAACTATGCCTTGGAGATTTTATAGTATTATATCTCTGGATGTACTGTTATGGCTCCACCCAGTGAGAATAAGACCCCAGACCAAATTAAGGTAGATAGGTCTCACTTTATTGCAAGTTCGAACTTGGACCCAAGCGCACCTGTTTCACAAGTGTCAGCCTGGGCCCTGATATGGAGGAAAAAAGGGTTTATATACTGTATTCAAACATCCCCCAGTCATGATATATCGCGACAGTTTCTCAACCTTGACATTTATAAGTTAAAACATTTTATCCATAGCCGGCACACAGTGAGCAGCACAGTGAACATGAGGTAAGGGAGATAACGGAAGGGAGTTCAGAGGAGTCTTGTTCAGAGAAGTCTCCTTATCTTGTGTGAAACTAGTAAGTTTCCATCTCTCATCCTGCTATTTTAAAGTTTCAAACATCACATTCTCAAGGCTCTCATCACAGCTTTACAACATGGATTCTTAAACTAAAAATGGAGTTACAAACGTTCATAAGCAAGTGGTCTTACAGAAGTCATGTCTTAATTCTAACACTACACTTTAATATGAAGTCTTATTACATTATAGTTCATAATATTCTAATAAACTACACTATCACAGTACCTGTCTCTCTAGATTTTAGGGTGGTGGTTTGCCCTATGACTTCAGTTCCCTGATGTTTGCAAGAAGTCATCGATTTTCAAATTGCCCCATTTTTCCTTTCTGGCTTGGTGTCAGTTGATCAATTTCCTCCCTCTTTATTATAAAGCACAGTCTCTTGCTTATTTGCAAGCCTCACAATTTTTATTGGAGGCAAGACATGGTGAGTTTTACCATTTTGTCAGCTGGATATATTCATAGTCCTACAAACATAGAGTTTATTTCTGGGATATGGTTATGTTATTTGAAAATAGTTTGATCCCTTTGTGTCTTGCTTTGTAGATTTTTTTTAGGTAAAACCACAGTAGTGTTTACTCTAGAACTAATTAATTATCACCTCTACTGAAGCAAGCCACTTCTGTCCATCCCTCCCCCATGCCCATTCAATCTTAAGGCTTTTCAATCTGGTTGGTGGGAATGAGCACTATTCCTATACCTGCATAAGTGTGTGTTTCTTGTAATTGTTTCCTGTGATTATTTGCCTGACTCATCTGGCTTCCTTACATATTTGTGCTGATCAGTACTCAACAAAATAGCTGAGTGAGACCCTTTGAAGATCCCTATGGACTCTGTGCAATGTCCACCTCTCTGGTTCTCCTTCCTGAAAACTGTAACTCCTTTGGTCTCCCTGGTCTCCCAGGCTTCCTCCTCAAGTCAGGGAGTCGGCTGACTGCTGCATGGGCTCCCCTCATTGTGCATGTCCTAGAAGTAGCTTTAAGGCAGTAATCAGGGGAAAATATTGGCCCAAACTCACTTATATCTCATCTCTGAGAGGTCCCTACTCCTTGTTCCCTAATGACCAGTATCTTGAAAACCATTATTTCATTTATTTTGTCTTCTTTTTTAGGTAACAGGAGGGTAATTCTGGTCCCTGTTATTACACTTTGCCCAAAGTAGAAGCTCAGGTGTAGCTATTGAGCACTTGAAATGTGGCTAGTGCAAATTAAAATGAGCTGTCTGTGTAGGATACATACCAGATGTTAAAGTGTCAGTATAAAAAATAATATAAATTATATGATTAATATTTTTATGGTGGTTGTGTTTTAACATGTAACATTTTTTGATATATTGGTTTAAATAATGTTATTAAATTCTCTTCACCTACTTTTGTTCTTTGCAACATGACTAATGGAAAATCTAAAATTCTTTATGTCTTCTCATGTTTCTATTACACATTACTGCGTTAGACATTCTACAGAACATCATTTTCACTCACTGTGTTATTACCCCCATGTTAATAGTACCTGGGGATCAGAAAGTGAAAAATACTTTGAGTAGTGTGTTAAAATACCTATGCTCCAGTGAGTGAGACATACCATATTAAGATTTAGAAGCCAGACATGGTGGCGCAGGCCTGTAATCCCAGGTCTTTGGAGGCTGAGACAGGAGGTGAGCAGGTTTGAGACCAGCCTCAGCAACTTAGCAAGGCTCTTAGTAACTTAGTGAGACCCTGTTTCAAAATAAAAAAATGAAATTGGGATGGGGGTGTAGTTTGAAGTAGAATGCCCCTGGGTTCAATCCCTGGTACCACAAAACATAAATAAATGAGGCAAGCTCCATGATGACTTGTAGGAGTCCACAGTGTTCTATGACCTTGTGGTGGGTTCCAATGACCAGAGGAAATGGGGGGAAAGACCTGGCCCCAGCCTGGTTTCAGTGTGAGTTAGCTTGATAAGTTGGTCTGAGCCAACACTAAACACATGACAGCAGAGGTGAGCCTTGAAGATAGCGCCAAAGAGAAAGCCTTCCTCCATGAGCAAAAGCAAGGCCTTTTACCTGGTGTGGAGAGAGAATGGGTCTCAGGTAAAAATCTATGTGAGATCTTTGATTAGGTAGCTTGTCTAGTCAGTCAGGAGCCCAGAAGGAAAACAACTGGGGGATTCGAGGCAGAATCTTTTAAAGGCTGGCTTATGGGAGCCGGCTCACAGTTCATAGACTTTTGTATCCACGGTAGCCCCCATTGCATAGCCTTTAAAATCAGCATAGTGCTGAACAGCCAGCTGGGTGTGATGATTCGCCCAGCTAATCCTGGGACACAGGTAGCAGTGATGGTGTTGTAGGACCTTGAATGGAGTGATTGTGGTTGCACGGTGGAAGTGTGAGTCCCCTCTCACAAGGTCCACTGATCTATTGCCGGAGCTGACTGTTGGGACTGTCAGAGGAACCAGTTCTGAGTTGTGGAGGACACCAGCTGGCCCTCTGTGGCAGGGCGATCCTACCGAACCTCTTCTACTCACTTGGGATGGAGCAATGTTGTCTTCTTGTGATTGGCATGTATTCTGAGTATGACATTGATTTCCCTGTTTTCAGCACCTCCACAAACCCCACAATCCGTGGGCTCAGACACTCTGAGTGTTTTGCTTTATTGGTACCAGTCCTGCATGCCATCGCTTCAGATCATGTGACCCACTTTGCAATGAAGGCATGACCAGGGGCATGTGACCATATCCACATTACAAGAGTCCTTGGACCTGATAAAACATTGAAATGATTTCTGAAAGGCATAGAGGAGAATTAAGTTTAGGCCTATATTTTAGGTTAACAGCAACATACAGTGCTATGTCTGGTAGGCAGAATAAATGGGTCCAGGTACAAGGATAGAAGTACCTGGTCTTCTTACCATCACTCCTAGTGTCTTACCTGGGGAACTTGCATTTCACATCCCCCAGAATTTAATCTCATTTGACAAAAGGTCTTGGTTTCCAGGGAAAGGCTGTGTTTACTAGTAAACATAACAACTTACAGTGTGCCCTCTGTCTGTGAGTACGGTAAGGGAAATGAGGCAAAGAGATCCTACTATAATGCTAATGGTTGCAATTCAAAATTGAGTTTAAAAAGTCTATGCACTTAAAAATGTAGCATAAATATTTATGAGGTATAATCAGTTGGGAAATGCTATTTATAAAACTGACTCCAGAAGAGGTGAAAAATATAGATTAATTATCATAGAGAAAAAGCCTTAATTTTTATTTAAAGGATTTCCCAAATGGTTTGATAGTAAAGACAAGTTTTGCTTGTTAGGTTATATGGAAGACATTTTACAAAAATTGAATCAAAAAATTTTGTAACTGAAGTTTTTTTCAAAACTTTGAAAACACTCAAATCACACGAGATATAATTATTTTACAAAAACTATTGTATTTGAAAAGGAGTAATGAGCCATACAATACTTCTTGAGTATGTCAGTTTCAATTTGGTGCCTCTATAGGAATGTATGACAAGTATGACTAATAGTCATTTGATACTTCTTATTGTATTTTTATAGCTCAGAAATTAAGAAGCAAAGGAATTGTGTCTGAGTAAACAATCCTTTTACTCTATTTGTACTTTATGTGTATATCCCATGACGAGAGAATTTCTGTCACTCTTGGACAGTCCAAGGAAAAACAGTCAAATGAATGATGTGACACATAATGCAAGTGGAAATTTCTGACAAAAGGGGAACAAACAGAGTTAGGATATTTTTTTCTCCTTACTCCTTTTCTTCCCAAGATTAGTTGTAAAATCAAGTTACTCAGACTCGTTTTAGAAAAATACTGAATTTGGGGATTGTGGGCGTAGATCACTGGTAGAACACCTGCTTAGAATGTACAAGGTCCTGAGTTTGATCTCCAGTAGTAGAAACAAACAAATGAACAACAACAACAAAAAAGCAGAATTAAAATTTAGTTTGAAATAGATTTAAACTGAGTTTTAGAGAAAAATATATGAATTTTAAACTACTTTTGGAGAAAATGTATGAAAATATAATAAGACTTTAAGATTTCTAATTTTCATTGTTAAATAGTTTGCTGAGCATAGTGCAATTTTAAACAACCATAATTCGCCAGAAAATTTTATAAGCTAATATGAAGAAAAGGCTATTTTTTTCATTAAGGGAGTTATTTTCAGTTCATCTAAAATTAATATTGCACTTAAAATCCTTTAATTTTGTAGATATATCTTCTATATATGCTTTTATAATCATTATTCTATCAATTAAAATTACTCTTTTCATGCACATGAATTTTGAAGTAGGTCTGTATCAACTTATGGCAGATTTCTTGTTAATTACGTCATAAGATTGTTGCTTTCTGGGATTCCTGTGTGTGAGCCTTGTTGAGTTATGAAAGCCATATTGAAATGAACATAGATAATAAAGTTCAAGAAATATAAACCAAGTATTTTAATTCAGAATCTACAGAAAGAGGATACCATTTTGCGTTTAGTGTTTGCTATAGTTTGATTGTATTTCTGCAAAGTTCATGTATTGGAAATGGAATCCCTGAATTTATATAGTATTTGAAGAGGTACCTTTGGGATATAAGTTGGATTATATGACATCATGAGAGTGACACCCCCATGGTGGCATTAGTGGTTTTATACAGAGTGGAAAAGAAGCCCCAGGTAGCAAGCCCTCGGCCTCTTGTGTGATGCCCACTGTTGTGATGCAGCAAGAAGGCCCTTACCAGATGCTGAGCAGATACTGATGACTTGACCTCAGCTTCCTAGCCTCCAGAACTGTAAGCCAAATAGACCTCTATTCTTCATAAATCACCTAGTATTATCAGGTACATTTTGTTAAAGCAATGGAAAATGGATGAGGGCAGTATAGAGGGCAAGAACACTTATTCCGCACTTGTCATAATTTCCAAATGGAAGGAAAAGGAATTTCCTTCCCACTCCTTGGACAGATATGTGTGGGGAAAACAGTTCCATCTTCTGGCAGCAACTTCTCTTAGTGTGTCGTGGGAAGGGACGTAGTATTTTTGGTTAGTGAGTTGGGAGAAGGAACCGAGACACTTAGTACTGTCTTCCAGTCATCTCTGTATCCATCTGAGAGTGTATTCTGGTCAGTTCTCTACCTTGAGATGAAGTGCTTCTTCTGCAGTGTGATCTGGATGGTCTTAAATTATGCAGGGACCTGGGAGTGTGAATCGAAGGTGAATCATCAGTAAGACTATTGTGACCACCATACTTCCCTGCCGTTGTCATCTCTCACGGCTACATTTCTTATTGTTTCCAAACGATCATTTAGATTTCATAATGTGGGGACTTTATTGAATCACTATTCTAATGTAGTTCGGGGTTTGATTTTGTTTGTTTTCTATTGAGGGGGTCAGTTGGTTTCAGTGCATTTGGGGACCTTCGGTATAAGCTAGTAAATAAATGCCTGGTCAAAGGAGAAAAATAGGGAAAAATCCTCAGTGCTAATGGAAAAGCACTGCAGTAACATGAGTCACTCCTAACGGTCAGCCGAGTCGTCTTCACGGTACCAGCCGGGCACCACTGCTTTGTATTTATAGACCTACCTCAGGGCAGAAAAATGAATGCCCTCTTTCTTCAAGTTTCTTTTAGCCCTTGATTGAGGGAAGAATGACATTCATATTCATTTTTTATCCAAATAATTGACCATGTGTCCTTGTATTTTTTGTTTCCATAGCTTATGACTGGGCTATCAGGTCACAAAATGATAAATCTCATGAGGGATTATTAAATATTAATTATGAAGGTTGAATTATCTAAAATATATATTTGAGTCCAAGAGCTAAAGTTTATTTGCAGGATAAATTACACAATCACTTTTTTTCAGTTAGGATTTTAACCTTTACCGTTTTGGTGCAGGTTTCTTTTCCAAGTAACTTATATACAGGAAAGCTTATTGCTCAGTGTAGTTCTGAATCAAATAGTTTGCAGTACATTGTAATTATTTTCCTGGCAAATGACATTCCAGGGAGCATGTCAGAAAATGCAAGAGTTAGTGCCATGGCAGTGGTGGGGGTGAAGCTGGTTTCACACCATGGTTAATGCTGTCCTCACAGCATGCCAGTCATAGGGATGCATCAGATCCCATATTAACTAAAAGGAAGAAGAGGACTTGATACAAATTGTATTTGTCATAGTATAATCATTTAAATTATAATTGTTTATAAACAGCTCCAGAATTGAGGCATCCTCCAGATTATACCAAAATATTGTTTCAGTGTTATATAGTCTATATTTACAATAATACATCTGAAACTTAAACTCTAATTGGGAATAATCTGACCTACTATTTTCTGGTAAGAGTGTAATGAATAGATAAATAGATAAAACAATATATATATATATATATATATATATATATATTATAGCGAATGCATCATATGTTCAAATGACTGAATTATGCAGAAGAACTGAATTCAGTGTGATGAAGTGAGCATTAGAAGATGAATTTCCCTGTTTGGGGAAACTGGTTAAATTTGGATAAAAGAAAAGACAATAGATGGAAGCATTTTTAGAATTATCATTCTGAGACTTACAGGTTTCCAATAAACAACTCCAGTGTTGAACAATTTACTCTTCTCATTTATTTGCCTCTTAGATTAAGAAAATGCTTCTTACAAAACTACAGGGAAGTGATGGACAGGATGTTTTACTACATCAAGAGAAAAGGTGAATTAACCATAATAAAATTACACTTAGATTGAGGTACATCTTGAAAGTTCAGTTTATAAAATCATAATGCTAATAACCATCCTCATCAGAGGATATTTAAGCCCATCATGAGCATCCCCTGTTTCCTATCACCCTCTCAAAGAAGAGTTACGTATAATTTCCTGGGGGTATTTGGACCTTCTAAAGGTGTTTATCAGTTATTTCTCAAGACTCCTCAGGGAGTGGAATCATTCGCAGTGTCATTGGTTCATTTTTGGACAGGTCACTTCGCTTGCTTACACATAAACTTTACCCCAACCACAAGCTGAATCCATAATCCTCAAAGTCTTTTGCCTTTGTTGATTTCTTTCTTTGAAATTCCTTTTTCCTAAATCTTGGAGAGGCTGGCTCCACCTCATCATTCATGTCCCCATGCAAACACCAGCTTCTCTGTGAGGCTTCCACTAACTCTTCCACCTAAAGCACCGATTCTACTCACTCTGTTTCATTACACTGTCTTGGCTTTCTTCATTCCATTAACTGCCGCTTATTTATTTACCACATATATTTTGAGTATCTGCAGTATGTCAGACACTGTTGAAGAGACTGAGAATAATGTGTCAGTGAAAAAAGATATATTTCTATTCCCATGGAATTTACATTCTGAATTCCTTTTTAGTTTGTTTTCTTTTACTGTGCTCCTGCAATAGTTCGAGTCGCATGAGAAGGGGGGACCTTGTCTTTCTCATTCCCCATTGTGTAGCCAGTGTCTAGGATTGGTCAGTTAGTAGGTGCTCCATACAGTGTTGAATGAATGATCACATTTTGTTAAAGTGCTTAAATATGCCTTGCTGAATTACCGGAATCAAGTACTGTCTGTTTCCTCTGTGAAAAATGCTGACAGAGGACACTGAAAGTACCACAATAGTGGATTGTTCCCTAGTGTGTCTGGTTACTCTGATATTATTAGTTGAGCTCATTCAGAATTAGTTTTGATTTTTCTCAAGCCTGTTTATGACAAGAGTGTTAGATTTTAAAAATTGGTACATGAGCTGGGCGTGGTGGCACACATGTGTAATCCCAATACTTGAGAGGCTGAGACAGGAGGATCATGGGTTTGAGGTCAGCCTCAGCAGCTTAGTGATTCTCTCAGCAACCTAGTGAGATCCTGTTTCAAAAGCAAAAAAATAAAAAGGGTGGGGGTGGGGTTCAGAGGTAGAATGCCCCTAGGTTCAATCCCCAGTACCACCAATTAAAAATATACATATACATGATAATTGTACATGTCTATGACATACAACATGATATTTCAATACATGCATACAAAGTGTGATGATCAAATCAGGGTAGTTGGCATATCTATCCCTAAATATTTAATATTTCTTCCTGTTGGAACATTCAGAATTATCTTTTCTACCTCTTTTGGATATACAGCAAATTTTATTGACTGTAGTCATCCTACTAGTCTATAGAGCATTAAAACATATTCCTCCCATCTAATTGCAATTTTGTACCCATTAACTAGCCTTTCCCTATCCCCTTCTCTTTCCCAGCTACTGGTAAACCCAATTCTACCCTACTTCTATAAGACAAACATTTTTAGCTTCCACGTATGAGTGAGAGCAGGCAGCATTTGTCTGTCTGTGCCTGGTTTATTTCATTTAACGTAACATCCTCCAGGATCATCATGTTGTTGCAAATGACAAAATTTCATTCTTTGATGGCTTAATAGTATTTTTTGTGTACATATGCCACACTTTATTTTTTTATTCATCCACTGGTGGAAACTTTGATTCTGTATCATGGCTATTGTGAATAGTGCTGCAATTAACATGGGAATGCACACATCTCTCTAACATACACATTTCCTGTCCTTTGGATATATACCCAGTAGTTGAATTGCTGGATCACATGGTGTTTCTATTTTTTTTTTTTGAGGAACCTCCATTGTCTCTTTCATAATAGCCATGCTAATTTACATTCCCACTAAAAGTGTATGAGTTCCCTTTTCTCCTCACCCTTGCCAGCGTTGGTCATTTCTTTGTCCTTTTGACAGTAACTGTTCTCACTGGAGTGTGATGATAGCTCATTGTGGTTTTAATTTCTATTTCCCTGATGATTAGTGATGTTAAGACTTTTTCACATATCTGTTGGCCATTTATATTTATAGTCAATTGATTTTCAACAAAGGTGTCAAGAACATACAATAGGCCGGGCGTGGTGGCGCATGCTTGTAATCCCAGTACTTGGGAGGCGGAGACTGGAGGATCCGGGTCGCTGCCAGCCTCAGCTACTTAGTGAGGCCCTCCACAACTTCGTGAGACCCAGTTTCAAAATAAAGTATAAAAAATAGGGCTGGGGGTGTAGCTCGGAGATAAAACGCCCCTGGGTTCAATCCCCAGTACTGCAAAAAAAAAAAAAAATACAACAGGGAGAGGATAATCTCTTTAACTAATGGTACTGGATAGAAGAATGAAGACACTGCATGTAGAAGAATAAAATTGGACCCCTATCTTTCACCATATTAAAACAAAAAACAAACAACTAAGAATGAACTATTGGCTTAAATGTAAGACTGTAAACTATGAAACTCTTAGAAGAAAACATAGGAAAGATGCTTTAGGACATTTGTCTGGGCAAAGATTTTTAGAATCTGACCCCAAAAGCATAGGCAGCAAGAGTAAAAATTGATAAGTGGGATTATATCAAACTAAAAACCTTCTACCCAGCAAAAGAAATGATCAACATAGTGCAGAGACAACCTACAGAATTGTCTGAGAAAATATCTGAACTATTCATCTGACAAGGGATTAATATATGGCATATATAAGGAACTCAAACAACCCAAAAGTAAAAAATCCAACTAATCCAATTTAAAAATGGACAAATGATAAGAGTGTTAGGTTCTCATTGGTGTGTAACACGTCACCATGAACTTAGTGATGTAAAAAACACATTTTCAATATCTTATAGTTTCTGTGGGTCAGAGGTCAGGACCCAGCTTAGCCTGGTGTTGCCTTCAGAATCCCTCACAAGGCTGCAATTGAGAAATCAGTCAGGTTGGATCTCATGTGAAGGTTCAGTTGAGAAAGGATGGGCTTCCAAATTCAGTTGATTGTGGGAAGAATTTGCTTCCTTGAATCATTGAAATAAAGGCCTCAGTCTCTGGCAGGCTGTTGGTGGGAGGCCATCCTTTGCTCATTACCATGTTGGCTTCTCAGGCTGGCAGCTTGCTTCATCATAGGACATAAGCCAAGAAGCAAATAGTCTGATAGGAAGACTGAAATCATAATTTTACGTGCATTAATAATAACGGAATCCCATCTTCTTGGCATATTCTATTGGTTAGAAGCAAGATGCTAGAGAGCTCCCACTCAAGGGAAGGATTCTGGGACAAAGAAATGGATTCTGGGATACTGGGATTGTTGAAGGCACAATGGGGTCAGCCTGCCACCACAGTTGTTACACTATCTTAATCATTTAGTTTAATTAGAAATGAAAAACAATTCTACCATCGACTGTGTGTACATCTGTGAATATACCAACGTCAACCTCAGTACTCTGTATTGGGAAGGGGGGAAATGGGGAGGTGGGGGGGCACCAAATGCTGAGTGCATGTATGCCACTGTCAACATGATTTACATTATGATGTGAGACTATAATGCACCAATAAAAGTACATTAAAAAAGAAATGAAAACAATGATATATGAGTGAAAGAAGAGAGTTGCTGACAAAAATTGTTATATGCTTTGTAAACACATGAAAAAGTCAATTTCTAAGTAAAATGTTTTTAAAGTATGTGATCACCATAAAAATGACAATCTATAATTCCACATACAGGGTTTTTTCATTAGTATCTAATTTCATATCCTACTTTAAAGAAATACATGTTCAAATTATAAATTATAACTGATCCACTATGGATGTGGCATATGCAACAAAGATAATATAGTAATTTCATCAACACTACTCAAAAAAACCCTACCATTGCATTAAAATTATGGGTGGAACAATTATTTTTTAATAGTTGGTTTAGATGTTGGAAATTGTTTAGTTCAATAGTTTAATAGTTTGGTGTAAATGTTGGAAAACTCACAGGATCCACATACTTAACACTAACGGTGCTGAAATTCCTTGCTGATGTGCATGCTGCTCAGAGATCAACAGAAGACCCAGAGTCCTTTATCAGTAGAGCAAATTAGATGGGAGCAACTCTACAAATGGAAGAGAGGAATCTAAACGAGAATATGTCACAGTTACTTATGAAAATAATGGCATCAAAGTCAGAATGTGCAGCATCTAGAACCATAAATTCAAGGAAATCATAGTAACCACTTGCAGCAATGTAGTTTATCTCCAGAATAGCTTTTTAAAAAATCAGTAAATTCTGAAACTTCAAAAACACAAATCAGTTATTTTGACTAGTTTAGTACAGCTCACAAAATCAGCATGGATGGGTTCTGAATTATTCAAAGGAACATGTGAAAAGGGTAACTTACATGAAAAGCCAAATCCTTTATACGTAACGCACATTCACAACTCAACGTGCAAGACTGAAAGGAAAGCAGCATAAAGATGCTTTATCTTTCTCTTCACTGTGACATTCTTGATTCAGTGCACACATTCAGTAGTACCAGGATGCTTTTAAAAAGTGATCTAGGCAAAATTTCTCCAGTTTTGGGAAAAAATACAATCCTATATAGGTCTTATAAAATCATTAGCACTCACTAAACAAAGACTTTTATGATATAGCATTCATGTGGACTTCAATTTATACTTTAGCCTTTGATAAATATAGGTGAAGAATATTGAGAGAGTGATAGTGCTATACCAAACACTGAACTGCAAGAAATAATTAAGATTGCAGAGCATTCACTAATTTGGAGCCAAAAATGAATTGCCAAGGTTTACCTGAAAACAACACAGAACAGTGTTATGGCAAGTGGTTTGGAAAATAAAATGAAAATGCAGGGTTTCTATAAATGAATACAAAGCTGTAAATTGAACTCAGAACAAATACTTGCTCATGCATTACTCAAAAAAGCCATAGAAATAATTATTATATTGACTTATAGATGAATCAACCAACAATATTTATTTAAATGTTGGAGAGAAACTCCTAAAAATACATTTCTTATCCTAAATACTTAATATCAAACCAGGCGTGGTGGCACATGCCCATAGTCAGCCTCCATAATCCTGGAGGCTGAGACAGGAGGATCACAGGTTCGAGGCCAGCCTCAGAAATTTAGCGAGAATCTCAGCAATTTAGCAAGATTGTTTCAAAATAAAAAAAAGAGTTGGGGTTGTAGCTTGGAGGTAGAATGCCTCTGAGTTCAATTCCTAGTACACTTCCCCCCACATTACTATCATTAAATAAGTTTAAATATTAAATTAAAATAATAGATCTAAAATATGGTGTGTGTGTGTGTGTGTGTGTGTGTGTGTGTGTGTGTGTGTACTGGGGACTGAACCCAGAGGCATTCTACCTCCTAGTTACACCCCAGCCCCATTTTATTTTTATTTTGAAACAGGGTCTTGCTAGGTTTCTGAGAGTCTCACTACTTGTTGAGGCTGGCCTTCAACCTGTAATCCTCCTGTCTCAGCCTCCCAAGTACTGGGATTACAGGTGTGTGCCACCACACCCAGCTTAAGTATTTTTTTTTTAAGAAAAGAGACAGTAAGCATTTTTTTATTGATCTACTAGACTTAAACCTGTGTTTAACAAGCATGCCCCATAATAGCACCACTGAGAGACTCTAGCTTGCTTTCCCAAGCCATCATTTTTCTACTTATTAAGCAAACAAGGGATGAAATGTCTCTCATCTACCTGTTGTGAGCTTTTTACACACACAATGCTAGTAAGTCCCACTTGGAACACCTGAAAATCTTTTAGTAAAAGCTTTAAAGATGAGTTCATGGACTAAGTTAAAGTTTCATCATTAAATTAGGTCAAATGGAAGGAACTCAAATGAGCAGTTGCGTGGAATCCATTATTTTTAAGTCACAAGTCTGCCCTCCCCCCAAAACCCTTAAAATTCCACTTTTGACTCAATTATTGAAAGCCTACATAAAACAAAGTGAGAGGGTTACTTTTCATTCCATAATCTCTCAATCCCAGATTTTCAAAGGAAAACCTATCTAAGGAATACTTACCAAAATCGGATTGGAAAATTAAAGCCTGCATAGTTATGAATCAGATTTATTCCACTACAATCAGGTTGCATACAATTATATAAATTGGTTCTGTATATACTCTAGAATTGACCAGGACAAAGTTTAGAATAGAAAAGCTTTAAGAAATAGATTACAGCCAGACGTGTTGGGTGCATGCCTGTAATCCCAGTACTTGGGAGGCAGAGACAGGAGGAATGCAGGTTCACAGTCAGTATCAACAACTTTGTGAGATTCTCAGCAACCTAGGGAGATCCTGTTTCAAAATAAAAAATAAAAGAAGGCTAGGGGTATAGCTCGGAGTTAGAATGCCCCTGGATTCAATCTCCAGTACCAAGTAAATAAATAAATAAAAGTTTACTAACTACAGAAATTGCAAATTTCAAAAGGGTATGAAAAAAACTCATGTAAATTCAAGATATCCCTCCCTATATGTTCAAATAGACTTCCTGCAAATATAATTTTTACAGACATTTACAAGTTTTTTGTCTTTAAAATTGAGGACATTCCATATCTGTAACTAATTATTTAGACTTAATTCAAGTGTTCTTGGCCATTACTAGGATAATAAACAGATTCAAGCCAAAGTTGAGCAGATATAAAGTCCTGAACACTTGAACTTTCTACTCATCAAGAAGTACACCTTGGAAAACTAATTACACAGAAGAATAGCTTCCCTTCATACTCTGTTGTACAGTTCTGAGGTTTCCCGTCGTATTTCAATTACTTACTGGTAGCTTAAATCCATTTTGTATGGGTTGCCGGCATGTTAGTGCTTCTCTTTTTAACACTAGGATGTGAATTCGGCGGGCATATTTAATGAACTCTATGACTAGCCTGGCACTCTTGTGGTTCTAGACAAGGAAGTCAAGTCTCTTCACTCTATAATATCTTTGCTAAATCTAAAAGGTTCTCCTCCATGGCCTCCCAAAGTTTGCTCATTGCTGAAAGCAAACTTTGCTTCTTTGATACAGTGACTCTTCTACTTTTTCCATGTATTTATTCTTGTTAGCCATAATCCTCTTGCCACTTGCTTTCTGGCTAGGTTGTTAGAGTGGAACTCTTGGAGGTTACAGCCTGGACAGCTTGAAGTCCAACTTCATAAATAAATCTGCTTTCACAGAGCTTGTGGTTTTGGTGGCTGGAGTTGGTTAGGAGTCAACTATTGCACTTACAAGGCTATCTTATTAGATAACTGGCACCTACTCTGCGACACCTGCAAAAACCAGCAGCACATTTCTGACGCCGCCTTCTAGGTCCTCTGTGTGGAAGAACTCCACAAACCCATCCCAGCCTCTTTGTTTGACTAGCTGGGCCCAGTTTGTCCTTTTTTTTTTTTTTTTTTTTTGTGGTACCGGGGATTGAACGCAGGGGCGTTCTACCTCCGCGCTACGTCCCCGGCTCTATTTTTTATGCTTAATTTTGAAGCCGGGTCTCACGAAGTTGCGGAGGGCCTCACTAAGTAGAGAGAGAGAGAGAGAGAGAGAACTGAGGCTGGCCACGAACCCGGATCCTCCGGTCTCCGCCTCCCAAAGTACTGGGATTACAAGTGTGCGCCACCACGCCCGGCCCCGGTTTGTCCTTATGAGAACATCTGTGATACTTTCTGCTGATGGGTCAATGTATCTCTCTTGGTTTATGCTCTTCAAGTGTTTGGCCACAAAGGCACCGAAAGAAATTACACAATCCTGCCCCATTTATCCTTCTGTTTACATTATCTGAACTAGTACTAATCTAAATAGTACTAGATATGAGAACTTCCAGTGACATAGTTTTTAGTTAGCCTTGAGAGCTGGCATAGCTGGATCTTTAATGATATTTGTATATATATATATAAAAGGTCCCAATGGTTACCCTACTGATAGTTGTTTGGCTGCACAAAATACAAAGAAATGGTACATCTGAAAGGAATAGGAATTTAAGATTTGATTCCATAATAATGGCTAACTAAAATAGTATTGCTGAAGATCATCCTTTCCATCAATGAGTAGGAAAAGACGAAGATGTATTTCCTGGTACTACTGTTTAATTTAAGGAGCATCCACAACAAACTTGATGTATACTTAATGTTTGGTACATAATAGCAAGCACTGAAATGTAAACCCAAACCGGAAATGGCCCCGTTCACGTTGAGAAGAAAATGAAGCCAATGCTTGTAGTGCTTTACAAGATAATAGTCACAATTACTCAGCAAAATCACATGCCTTTTATCAGAGTAATTGATCAGGGATGAACACATGACCCACGCTGGTCCTAACTAAGTGAAGTTCAGAGCTGTTAATCCATGGTTGGGGAAGCAGTTACCTGTCTTCTAGAAGACGTGTTGTGTGGCTGGTGGAATCTAACTTGTTACCATGATTGACACCAGGCTGAAAATTAAATGTACATAGATGAGTCTGCAGCAGAGAGAACTGAAGAGAAATGGAGATTGAGGTGTGACAAGATACTTGTGAAGCTAGTCCTGCTTCTGAGTTTCAGTAATAAGAATAAAAGCATGTGTAAGACAATGTACACGGTCTTTTGTTATTTGCAAAAGAAAATCCTTATACACTAAACAAGTCTTCAAGACACTGAAAGAACCATGTAGGGTTGAAGACCAACACCTAGAATTTCCCACAATGACTTTAAAGATGACAAGGTGGCTGTGTGTCATGAACCAAGGAGACTGCTTGGCAGGTAAATGCCATCACCAATGAGTGCATGAAAATATTGAGAGAACCGAATTATCTCTCGTGCTGCTGCTACAATTTGAAGCTGGTTGACTTTTTATATGTAATGGTCAATTCTGCTATAGACATGGAGAGTTTCCGTTTCAAAATAAACTGTACTTCTACTTGCCAATGCTATTTTCCTTCATACCTGGACCATCTTTGGCTAATGATATTAAATGTTTATTGGAGTTAAGCATAACTGAGAATTATTAGTGATTGACCACAACTATAACCCATAAAATATTCATAACCTATCTATAAATTATTGATTGATATTGCAAATGTACAGGCACCACAACAGAGAAAAAGTTTAGCATTTTTTTTTCTGTTGACAAGGATTAAGTAGAAATGTTCATCCATATTCCTTTTTCTCATTCTGGGAAGTCAATAAACTAGTACACTAGGTATTTTCATTTCTTTTGATAACTTCTTGTCAGATATCTAGAATCCTATAAGAAACACTGAGAGATTGATAAAATAGTGATCACAAATGATAAAACTAAAAGCTTATACTTACATGAAACCATAAACCAGGTACTATTTTACCACTTTTCATGTGTCACTTCACATATTACTTATGACAGCCTCAAGAAGAAGATACTATTATTATATATATATTTCCTCTTTACAGATAGGAAAGTTGAGACTCTCAGAGCTAAGTCACTTGCTGAAGGTCACAAAGCTCGAAGGCGGCAAAGCTGGGATTCAAACCTGGCGATGTGGCTCCAGAGCCTGTGCAGTTAACTGCCATAGCACACTATACTTGTAATTCTAGACATGCGTAGATACTGCAGAGCAGACACCCTCATAAGGCTGGCCTTCCTTGAAATTGGTCCAAGAACATTTGTAATAAAATGTAAGACTCAAACAACAAATTGGCCCCATGGAGATAATTGAAGCGATTATCCCTCATGATTGGTGGTGAGAGGAATGACACCATATTACTGCATCATATGAAAATGTTCTGGACAGGTGCTGGCTGACTCCAGTAACTGAGGATGACTTTGTATGGAGAGACTTTCAGAGGATACCAACTCCAGGGGAACTTTTAGAAATATAAATTTGAAGCTTTTGAAAGTTCATGATCTGACCCCACCCTATAGAGTGCATATATCAGGCATTTAGTTCTAAGATTAGAACTACTTACTAGAAGAAGGGGGGGATGAAAGGTCAAAACTCTGAAGAGCAAGCTGCCCCACCCCTGACTCTTAAGACCCCTAGACTAAGCCAGCTCTACTAGAAACACAGCCTCGCCCC
>PVJS01029426.1:0-24780 GCA_004027185.1 Glis glis
GTGAGGCCCTCTGCAACTTTGTGAGACCCGGTTTCAAACTAAAGTATAAAAAATAGGGCCGGGGGAGCCGGGCGTGGTGGTGCACGCTTATAATCCCAGTACTTTGGGAGGCGGAGACCGGAGGATCCGGATTCGCAGCCAGCCTCAGCTCCCTCTCTCTCTCTCTCTCTCCCTGTCCCTCTCTCTCTCTCTACCTAGTGAGGCCCTCTGCAACTTCGTGAGACCTGGTTTCAAAATGAAGTATAAAAAAATAGGGCCGGGGGTGTAGCGTGGAGGTAGAACGCCCCTGGGTTCAATCCCCGGTAATAGCCTTCTAAAATCTAACCTACGGCCTGCCATCCACTCGTAGGTATAATCCCAACAAAAATATGTAAAATAATCAACAACAGATATTGCTATCAATTTTAAAATATAGCCATAATACTTAGCAGCTCCTCCCACCCAAAGATGGAGTCAGTTCCCCAACCTCTTGAATCTGGTTTAACCATGTGGCAGTGACAGTGCGCGGGTTCCAGAGCCTTGACTTCAACATGTCTTACAGTTTGGGGCTTTTGCCGTCTGAGAACACTATTCTGAGACTGCCATGTAGGGAAGCCCATCTAGCCTACTGGAGAAGAAGAGACCACATGGAGGAGCTGCAAAATGCCTCTGAGGAAAGCCAACACCAACTGCCACCCATGAGGGAGGCCGTCTTGACTTTCTACCCCAGCCGAGTTCAGTTGCACGAGGAGCCCACAGAGCAACAAAGGAACCGCCAAGTCAACAGTCTCAATTGGCTTTCTCACTGCTGTAATCCAAAGCAAATGGCCACTCAACTTAGAGGAAAGAAGCTGTATTTTCTCACAGTTTCAGTCCATGCAAGGCCGGGGTCTATGGATCTCAAGGCACGGCGGCAGGAAGCAGATGGAGGGAGAGAGCAAGGCTCTGCTCTCGCATCACAGAGGCTGGAAGGAAGAGAGAGCAAGCAAGCAAGGGGATTCAGACACAAGCACAGTCCCCAAGGCCACCCCTTCAGGGACCTACCTTCTCCAGCCACACCCCACCTGCCTAGGCTTCCACCTAGGCTGAGATTACAACCCTCATGACTTAACTATATCAACCCTGAGCTCTTAAGGGGACATCCTATCTCTAACCATCACACCAACACACTGAATCATGAAAAGCCACACAGCCTCGTTGGCCTTTTGTTGTAGTTTTATATACAGCAATGGATAATGGATACAAGCATGTCCTAGGATGTTCATAGCAACAGTATTCATAATGGTCACAAACTGAAACTACTCAAAATGTCCACCCATGAACAGCTAGACAAAGTACGGTATAGTCATAAGATACAATACTATGAGAACAATCTACAACCACATAGAAGAACTTCAATGAATCCCAAAAACGGAGTTGAGTGAAAGAAGATATAAGCAAAAAAAAAGATACACAGGTTAAGAAAAGTGGGTGAAACTATCCAATGCTGTTAAAAATCAGAATAGTGGTTTTACTTGTGGAGATAGTAACTGAAAGGGAAGGCAAATAGGAGACAGGAATACTAAAAATGTGCTGCCCTTCAATGTGGGTAGTAGAGACATGGGTATGTTCATTTTGTAAAACTTCAGCAAACTGTAGACTTCTCTCACGTGACTTCTCTGATTGCATGCAATACTTCAATAAAAAGTTTAAAATACATATCCTGTAGATGACCTACTACATTGGGGTCGTTGAAAGTGAGACACACTTTTCATGTTAATGTGCAAATTCACATTCTCTGGAAATGAATTCCCCAAATGTATCTTAAAATTATTTTATTGAGTTCTGTTAGCTCTGAATGCTAGTTACAGTTGCCTTAAAATTTAGATAATAGCTGGGCAAGGCGGTACACACCTGTAATCCCAGTACTTGGGAGGCTGAGACAGGAAGATCACAGGTTTGAGGGGCATCAGCAACATAGCAAGACCCACAGAAGCTTAGTGAGACCCTGTTTCACTAAGTAGCTCAGAGATAGAATGCCTCTGGGTTCAACCTCCAGCACCAAAAGGAAAAAAAATAGATAATATATTTGCTAGGGGTTAGCTAGAAATATGAGGTCAGACCCAAACTGGAAATTGCAGTCTCTCTGTCCTTGAATGTCCTCCTCACATCTTTGATAAATAATCAAAGTGCACCGGGCGTGGTGGTGCACGCTTGTAATCCCAGTACTTGGGAGGCTGAGACCGGATGATCCGGGTTCAAGGCCAGCCTCAGCTACTTAGTGAGGCCCTCCGCAACTTCGTGAGACCCGGTTTCAAAATAAAGGATAAAAAATAGGGCCGGGGGTGTAGCTCGGAGGTAGAAAGCCCCTGGGTTCAATCCCCGGTACCACACACACACAAAAAAAAAATAATCAAAGTGCTCTTGAGTCAGTAGAAGGATGTATCTTGAGTTCACGCCAGTCCCTGGGGGACACAGTGGTTAGGAGGGTGAGCACTGGCTACTCTCAAGGGACATACATTCTAGGAAGGCCAACTTCAATTTATCCAGTGACAGGGAGCTCATGGTATCATAAAGACGCCTATTCTACTCCCAGGAACTTCGATTGTGAGAAATGGCTTTCTTGCATTAAAGCAAAACCTCTCTATGTGGCTTCCAGTTTGGTCTCTGAAGTAATAGAAGAAATGTTCAAGTGTCCTGAGCTTCTTTTCACTATATATTATGGGATACTATTTCAAGTCCCCCCCACCCCATCTTTCTGGCTACCTTCTTGGGGCAACCTCTAGATTATTAAAGTATTGAACTCAACGCCTGACCCAATATTGCAGGTGTGGGTTTGTCCACCTTGGACACTGTTGGCACTGTATCGTGGGGCTGCCCTGGGGATTGTAAGATGAGTAGTGCTGTCCCTAGATGCAAGTAGCAAACTTGCCCCAATTGTGACTATCAAAACTGTCTCCAGACACCGCCAAATGTCCCTTTGGGGACAAAATTGCCCCGGTTGAGAACCACTGATGTAAACAATGTGAATGCCAGGATTTTAGTCTAATGTTCTATATCCACCCTAAGCCACAAAGTCACCCATCCTGCATGGCTTCTGGCCTGTAGACGTATCACCCAAAATAAATATATACATAAATAAAATAAAGAGAAATAAAAAGGCAATCACCTAGAGAAAAACAAAGTTTGTGATGTGCCCCCACAAAGTAAAAACTCTTTTTCTCTGCTTTTTATAAAATAAAATGGAAAGCCTTATTTTATATCCATGAGTCTTTTAGAAGAAACCTGTCAGAGTAGAACTCAACTGATAAAAATCGAGTCTCTGTGTTAGCTTTCTGTTGCTGTGATAAAACACCTGAGAAAACCAACTTAAAGGAGGAAAGATTTATTTTGGCTCATGGTTTTAGAAGTTTCAGTCCATGGTCGCTTGGTTCCATTGTTTCTGGGCCTGTGGCGAAGCAGAACATCATGGCAGAGGGGCACGGTGGAGGGAAGCTGCTCATCTCAGGGTGAACAAGAAGCAGAGAGAGAGAGAGAGAGAGAGAGAGAGAGAGAGAGAAAGAAGAGGGGGCCATGGACAAAATACAGCCTCCCAGGGCATGGCCCCAAGGACCTATTTCCTCACCAAGATCTGACCTCCTAAATTCCCATCACCTCCCAATAGCCCATTGAGTTGACTCCATCAGAGGACTGACCATTGATGAGGTCAGAGTCCTCATGATCACCCTCCCAAGGCCCCGCCTCTGAACACTGTTGCCCTGGAGACCAAGACTATAACACATGAGTTTTGGGGGGACACTTCAAAACCAGAGTCCAGAAACAAAACATGTATAAATTTAATCCTACACCAACCCCATTCCCCATCCCATTATGGTGGATTAGGAAGAAGTAGTTATGAACCCAGTGTGGTGCTGCTGCACACCTGTAATCCCAGTACTTGGGAGGCTGAGAAAGGAGCATCATGGATTCGAAGCCAGCCTCGGCAACTTAGTGAGACTGTCAGCAACTTAGTGAGACCCTGTTTCCAAAGAAAAATTAAAATAGGGCTGGGGGTGTAGCTTAGAGGTAGAATGCCCCTGGGTTCAAGTCCGAGCATCACACACACACAAAAATATTATCATTAGTAGTAATAGTAGTAGTTATGAAGAGGAGAGAAATCCAGCAGACCATCAGGTCCTTAAAATCCTCAAGAATCTTACAAGCTAGAATAAAAAATCTGGTCTTGGTCCCATACTTAATAAGCAGATCTTGTTACTGAATGAATAAATAGCAGCCTTGGGTGTAAAAAGCAGACGCTGAGGTTTTAGGCAGGCCGGGTGGTTTTAATGTGGAACCCGAGGAGTATCTTAATCAGGCTGATTTTTATTTAGAGGGTGGATTTTTGAAATGGTCAATAGATTGGATCTTGGTTACTTTGTAAACTATAGAAATACAAACTTGTTGTTAGCTTAACCTTATCTGTTAGTACATACGGTGCTAGAATTCTCTGTAAAATTAGCTCAGCTTGTCCTCAAATTACAATTCCCCAGTAGAGCAGTGCAAGCACTTAGCACACAAAGGTAAACAGAGACCTCTGTTCTTGGTGTTTCCCTCCCTGTCCATGGCAAATGCTCTTTGAGTTACCCCATTCACTAAAGAGGGGAGGAAACAGTGTTTTGGCTTTGGTGTGTCGAACTAGAAGAATTCCTTAAAGCTTGGGGTAGGATGCAGGTAGTGAAAGGCCAATGGTTGATTCTTTTGTTTGGTTTTTATTGTGCATGACTAAATGTATTAGACATGTTGGATCACAGAGAATATGCATCCGTGAATCACCGCGCTGTTGAATTCGTATGCATTTTGCCTACTAATATCGGTTGCCCTTTCCAACTACAAAAGGCCTCCTTACTAACATGATATCTGAGTCATTTTAATAAAATTATAGACCAAGCATGCTATGTGAGTCTTCTGTAAGAAACAAGAGATCTTTCCCCAATCATTATATGTAATGATTTTCCTTTTTTTTCTCTCTCTCTTGCTTCAAAAACTAAATAGGAAAAGAGTCAGGGCTGGGGAAGTAGGAAACACGGCACAGGAAAAGAAGTGATAAACAGAATAGATTTGAGAAACTACTCTTTGTAGCCCACAAAAACATACAAGGAAAAGCACATTTTTTAATTTAATCTTTTCCATAAAAATACACGGAGCCTCTGCTATGTGAACGGGGTTTGGCTGGGCTTGGTCCTGCTTCCTATGATTGTGGGAAGCTACTGATTCAAAGGACAGACCATTCTTTAAAGATATGGGTTGTTTTTTATTCTTTTGTGGATGGAGTGGTAATAAAGTATCTCACTGGGCTACTACTAGACACCAGGGGGAGAAATCTGAACATGGAAAGGTTTTCATCAGCTTTATTATTATTCCTTGGAAGAAGAAAAATGAGATTTACTTAATCGCAGAAGTATGACAAATTTCTTTCTTCAAATCTCAAAATGTTTTTCAGTGAAGATTTTCAATTGAGAGAGATTATTATTTGGGGGGAGGGGGATCCTTGAAAACGTCTTTGCTCCATGTTTGAAAATCCCTCACCAAGAGGATTACTGCTAGCTTTATTGCTATGTCACAAAGCCAGGTACTTTGTGCTTAAAACAAAGGTAATGTGGGCCAGGAGCGAGGGGGCTGCCTGTGCTCCTGGCCCCCTCTCTAGTACATAACCTTGAATAAGTCATTTTGTTTCTTTGTACCTTGGTTTCTCCATTTGCAAAAGGACGGCTTTGGGCTAGATTATCCTTAAGGCCCCAACGGCTCAAAGAAATCTGAAAGATTAAATTTGTTCCTGCCTGCCAGCCAGATACCACCCTGAGCAAACACACTTACTCCACTGAATGGCTGTGTTTCCCCATACACATAATTGTCGATATTTTATACCTGAAGTTACAATTTCATCACTTACCTACCCCATATCATTTAAGGTCTCCTCACTTTGCTTTGAAGTTCAAAGAAAGAGAGGACTCTGTATAATGAGAATGGGCCCTTTGAAATGCTCCCTCCGCAGCTGCCAGCTATGCACATCCTGCGCTGGAGAAGGAGGGGAGGCTATTGTGATGCAGATGTGCTCCAAAGTGCATCTGCAGAGAGAACATTTCCATGGTCTTTACTGTATTTCTTCTATTATTCATAGAACACAATGTAAATGAAGCCATAAATTTTACCCCCCACACTAGATGTAGAAAGAAGATAATGGAAATTGTGAATTATGAATGAATCACTGTTATTGTAATTCCTTAAGGATTCTGATGGGGATGATTAAATTCATGCAAAGACACAGATTCTAAACTTTTTATGCCTGAGTCCTCAGTAATGCCTCTCGGAATCTCACAAGGAATGGAATAGAGATGATCTTGGTCTCACATTTACCTGCCAAACATTCTCACATATAATCTACCTACGCCTGGACAGACCACCTTATTAAAGATAAAGAATTCATTCCTGGGGGAGGGGAGAAGGTTGCAAAATATGTGTCTTACAACTGTTCAGACATATTGCTTAGGATCCTAAACACAAAACAGTTGAAATCTTCAATGCTAAATCCTAGGAATTTGTTCTCTCTTTTAGAAGATCAGAGGCAGAAAGAGCAAAATAAGTAGGAGACAGTATCTTTCTTAAAAAGATGGCCCTTGGGGTTGGGGATGTAGCTCAGTGGTAGAGCGTTTGCCTAGCATGCATGAGACCCTGGGCCCAATCTACAGCACCAAAATAATAATAATAGTAATGATAATAATAATAATAATAACCCAGAAGTCTAATGAAGTTAAAGACGCAGATTTTTCCTCGCTCTAAATTTGTTTTGATAACGAGAATTCTGGTCAGCAATTATTCTTTCAACCACAGTACACAGTTCTTCTACATAATGACAGTAGACCATGAGACTCAAGCTGCTCTGCTTTTGATAATGATAGAAAGTGATTAGAAGTACTTCACTGAGCTGAGACAAAGCCTCTGGAAAATTTCAACCTTAATCCACTTTAGTCTTATGCCAGGCTTTTAGAAGGTTATAGCCCCCAAAATGAGATTTGAGATGATATTTAACAGTTCAAGTGTCATTCCGGAAAGAGTTCTCTTCTGCAGAACCCCAAAATAGATTTTTGACATTTTTATACAACCGAATATGCATGGATAGATAAAGATACAGGCACATGCAGACTTCTGTTCAGTAGCTGCTTTCTACTCTCAGACACAAAATAATTTGAAATTTAGAATATATGTGATTATGCAGGTAGGAGTGAGAGATTCTCCAGAAAAAAAATGTTAATATTCACCAAAATGTAGTAGACGAAAGGTGAGGTAGGAGTCCTCTGGCAGCCAGTATCTGCTCCCTGAGACTCAGTGTCCTTAAATGCAACATGAAGAATTTGGACTAGATGACTTCTAAGGCCATGTCCACAATTAACCTTTTCAGTTCTTGAGTAGGGAGCAAAATGAGATGCAAATGCTCTGACTTGATCATGGATGGGGCCTGGGCTATGGAATGAATTAGAGGCTAGGACCCCCATCCTCTGTCTAGAGGGCGTGGGAGTGTCCCAGGGACTTGGTGTGTGTGTGGAGGTGCGTCTACATAGAGGAGAGTTTGATAACACAGGAAGGTTACTGATGTTGCTGGCCAACAGAAGTCTCTGCCAGTTGCCAGGGGATAAGGACAGCTACTGGTCTAAGGATATTCATCTCCAGCTCCTAGAAGGTACAAACGGTGGTGCTCATGGGAGTGGATGCTCAAATGGAGGCCAGAAACTTAAACTTAAACTTAAAGAAACTCCTGTCTGGCCCATATATTCCCTTCAGGTGTGCTTCCTGCAGCCCAGGCCCCACCCTTCTCTCTCATGGATCATCTTCCCCTGAGCCCTACTGACAACTCGGGGGTATCATTCAGCACCCAGCCAGACCTTAGGACAAACTGAGGACATTTAACATGGAGAGAGTCCCAGGGGTGTTAGAAAACCAGAACGTACCATCAGTGACGATGAGGCAAGCGAAAGAGCTACGGGCAGCAGTTACCACCCTGGGGCTGGAGAGACAAAGAAGGCTCCCAGAACCCAGATATCCCCTACAAGCAGGGACCAGAACTGGGTGCTGCCTGCTGGGAAGTGGAGAGGTGAGGCTGCTGCCAGGGAGATGCCACCAGACACAGAGAGAGGTGAGGAGGAAATACCCTGATGTCTCCCATCTCTTGCCTTCAGATACAGTGTTTACACCTCGCCTTAGACAAACCTACCAGAGGCCACCTGGGCACGAAAGCCTGGGGAAGGGTCACAGCAATCAGCCTGCAAGACACGCCCGAGCAGTGGGAAGGGAGCAATGGGGCTCCACGCAAGCGGGCGAGGACCCACACACCTGGGAATCTTTTCTAGCATGAGGAGCCTCGGTGGTTCCTTGCAGGCAACTCAAGTCTTTCCTATTCCTCTGAGACCTGGGCTTCTGGAACTCAAAGCCGAGACTCTTGTCTCTGAATCCTTGCTAAGACAATGAAATGGAATGTCAGATGACTTAACGGAGAAGAACCTAGAGCTGGAGAGAAATACAAGGAACTCAAGCCACGTGGTCGATACTTGGAACACATCACACCGCTGCATGTTCTCTATGCTCACCGTCGCCTTTCTAGTGTAAGGGCCCTGTCACCTGTTACAGTAGCCTCCTAACTGAGCGTCCTAGGGATGCCTCCCTGGTTCAAAACTCACCGTTTACATGTGGGAAAAATCACATCCACATTACCCACACAATAGTTATATTTAATAAATGTCAAAACCAACAAGTCAGTTATTTCTCATTGACAGATGAGACACTCCTCAACTAGTAATGTTAGCATCACACGTAGCCCATATTAATTCTTCATATGTTCCAGTTTGATAACAACAAGAGACAAATGCTTATGACTCATTCCCCAAAAGTAACCGGGCAGAAGTCCCATTCCACCTTCTCTTCTTAATCACCGTGCTAGATCAGGCACTGCTTCCCTCTCTGTAGCATGATTCGCATTTGTAATTACCCCTACTTTTTTTGTATTTCTTTCCCTGCTCTATTAAGCTCTAACATTGTCGGAATTGTATCCGTGTGATTCACCAATATAGCCCTAGCTCCACAATGCTGGGCACATAGCAGGCATTGCATAACTATTTGTGTAATGATCAGCAGGATGAATGAGTGAACAATGACAACTTTGAGGTCTGCTTTCCAGCATGCTGGAGAGACATATTCCTCTTAGGAAGGATGGCCCTTCACACAGTCAAAAATGGAAGCACTAAGGATTTCACGGGCCTCAACATGATCTGCCCACAAGCCTGCCATGGCTACCAAATCCTTCACACTGATTTACTGAGCAGGACCTGTGAAGTAGAAGTTCTTACTTCAGTGGCAAATCGAGGCCACATCAGGGAAGAGTGTAGTTGACAAGGATGAAATGAACATTCCGAGCCCACAGGAGCTGTGGGATTCAAGCTTGGGAATAGTTGCTTCAATTAAAATAATCCTTTCCAAGTACAATTTGCAAAGTGTAATTTTTATGTCTGACTCTCCTCAAAAATCTTTCACCTTTTTATGAAATTTCCGTAATTACTTTTTGAAAGGAACATTTTATTTTCCAAAAAATCTGTGGGTTTCCAAAGTATCAGCTATTCCTGCCTTCGTCCCACTGTTCTTAAAGTAAGACAAAGCAAAAATCTGTTCCTACAGAAGCCTTTGGTCAATCAATGGGTATAGAGGGGCTTATGAGTCACATAAAGGACTAAAGAATGAGGCAAGGCCGGGCGTGGTGGCGCACGCTTGTACTCCTAGTACTTGGGAGACTAAGACAGGAGGATCACAGGTTCACGGCCAGCCTCAGCTACTTAGTGAGGCCCTCCACAACTTAGTGAGACCCTGTTTCAAAATAAAGATTAAAAAATAGGGCTGGGGGTGTAGCTCAGAGGTAGAATGCCCCTGGGTTCAATCCCCAGTACTACAAAAAAAAAAATGAGGAAGGAAAAGAGACTCAAGGAAGAGATTCCCAAGCATGACTGCTCCTCAAAACCACCCTAGAATGTTTCAACGCCTGCTCCCTAGACTCTCCCTAGAGATCCTGATTAAGTGGGCTTGGGGTAGGCCGCGAAACTGCACGGTAATCTCCCTCAGGTGACACCAATGTGCAGACGTGTGGGATCCCGTGAAGCCCCTCCCAGCACTGGTGAGCCTAGAATCCCAGTCTTTCATAAGCAAGAAGCACTCGGCTGCCCCTACTTTTTGAGGGGATCACCAAAAGGCAAGGCGTCTCCCCTTACAGGGCTGTGCTTGGTGGTTCTCATCAGAGATAACAGCTGCCATTCAGGGAGTGCTTCCTACATACGCTCAAGCTCTTGACGCATACACACACACACACACACACACACACACACTTGCACAAAAGACTTTTCAAATACCACTGTAATTCTTGCAGTAACTCTCCCAGGTAGAGCTAATGACCTCCCTTCCACACATGAGACAACCGAGGCTCAGAGAGGTCGGGAAGCTCACCCCAACCCCCTATCTTACGAGCGGTATAAGCCAGATTTGAACTCACAGCTGTCTGATTCCAAAGCCACAGGTATAACTACTGTGCTAGCCCATCTGCTATAACAAAGGGCACAGGATGCCGGGCGTGGTGGTGCACTCCAGTAATCCTAGTACATGGGAGGCTGAGACAGGAGGATTCAGATTGGAGGATAGCCTCAGCAACAACATAGGGAGACTCTCAGCAACCTAACTAGACCCTGTTTCAAAAACAAAAAATAAAAGGAGTTGGGGGTTAACTTGAAGGTAGAATGACCCTAGGTTCAACTCCCAGTACTACAAAAAGTAAATAAATAAATAATAAATAAATAAAACAAAGGGCATAGGATTCTCAGGTGTACAGAAGCACTGGAGATAGAGACAAGATTCAAACCCAAACCAATCCTCTCAACAAGAAACTACAAAGTAAGCAAAGATATATAAAAGGGCAAACACAGCCATTTCTTTTCCAGGTAAAAAATCCTGCTGCTAGCATTATTCACAATAGCACAAAAGTGGAAACAGCCCAAATGTTCATCAATAATTGAATGGATACGCAAAAGGTGCTATATACACAGAATTGAATATGATTTAGCAAAATTTTGATACATGCTCCAACATGAGTGAATCGTGGAAACATTATGCTAAATGAAATAAGCCAGATACAAAAAGGCAAATATTGTAGACGTCTACTTGGACCTTCTGAGGTATCTAGCATGGGCAAATTCATAGAGACAAAAGTAGAAGGAAGAATAACAATAACTTTCTGTTCTGGGGCTAAGGAAGAGGAATGCAAAATTAATGTTTAATGAGTACAGTGATTCTGTTTGGAATGATGAAAAAGTTCTGGAAATGGTTGCACAATGTTGTGAGTACACTGGATGCCACTAAATTTTACACTTACGTGTGGTTAAAATGGTTTTTAAAAATGCACCACAATTAACAAACTAAGTTAATCCTTGATATACAAAAATAATTTACTATTAGAAAATCCATTAATGTAACTCACTTTACTAAATTTAAAGAGATGAAACTTAAAAAAAAAAAAAAGCCCGACTACCCTCACTGAGCCTGAAGTTATTTCTTGTACTAATGATTACCAGTCAGCATTGCTTGAAATTTTTAAACAGGCCATAAAGTGAGGTGTCGACAGGATGCCACTGTAAGAATGGCACAGATAAGAGTCGTTTGCAGAATTTTCTATTCTTTTATTTTTCTATTCTTTTATTTACATTTTGCTTCAGTTTTTCCAGGAAGTCAATTCAGTAAACATATGGACTGTCTTTTTACGTGTGATTTATGGAGCGATGGAAGTAATCCTCCCCGAGCGCTCACTGCCCCCACACTCCTGGCCCCGCTCTTCCCCAAGACTTCAACTTACAAATGCTTCACCAAGTACACTTCCTTCCTCGTGTACAATGGGTCTTATTTGGTATTTCCATGACAAACAGTGGCATTCCCCACATTCCTGTGAAGAGACTTTAACAGAGCCGCTTGGAGAAGGGGAGATGACAGAGTAGCAAACTATAAAATCTCCACCGGTACGAGTCTGCAGAGGGATGTTTACCAAGTCCTAGCAGGCCAAGGTCCAGGGACCTTCTGCTTTTAAGTGTTACAGAGGCAGATAAAGAACAAACAAAAATAAAATGGTTTGCTCCATATGCAGTGGTATGATGGATTGTCTCACATTGTTCAGATTCTGTGTGTAAATACTACCAAGGCTTTGGGTAAGTTTGTGAGTGATATCTTCATTCTAGATTCTGGGATAAATGCTCAGTAATTATTATTTCTATATCATCTAAATGTAAAGAATTGGGCCGGGCATGGTGGCACACGCTTGTAATCCCAGTACTTTGGGAGGTGGAGACCAGAGGATCCGGGTTCGTGGCGAGCCTCAGCTCTCTCTCTCTTTCTCTCTCTCTCTCTCTCCCTGTCTCTCTCTCTCTCTCTCTCTCTCTCTCTCTCTCTCTCTCTCTATCTCTACTTAGTGAGGCCCTCCGCAACTTCGTGAGACCCGGTTTCAAAATAAAGGATAAAAAATAGGGCCGGGGGTGAAGTGCGGAGGTAGAACGCCCCTGGGTTCAATCCCCGGTACCGCAAAAAAAAAATTAAATAAATAAATAAATAAATGTAAAGAATTTATAGTGAAAAGTATTTTTGAGAGACCCAGGTGTTTGTGAGACACCCCTCCCTCGCCCTTCCAGAGATGGCACTACCATGGCAGGTTAGGTTCATTCATAGATCAGACAGCATTAATGAGACACCAACAAAAAGGAACCTATGGGCCACTTCAAGTTACCTGCTGGGAAAATCTATGTACATCTGACCACAGTATATCCAGTCCTTGGTGTTCCTGCCAAGCAGAGAATTCTGCCCCACTCCCCTGTTCACTGGGCCCTATTCTAACAGGCCAAGTCTTTTCCTGCCCGGGGCCTTCCCACGCTGTCCCTTCTGAAGAAAGATCTCCCTAGAGAACTCTGCTTGTTACCAACCCACCTTTCGTGGTCTGCTTACGTGGCTCCTCTCCTGGGTGCCTCCCATGACTCCAGACAGGCTAGGTCCCTAGGTTCCATGCTGCTATGGCTTGAATGTGGTTTGTCCCCCCAGAATTCATGTTGAGGCTCAATTCCCCTGGGTGGGATTAGTTCCCATGAGAGCAGGTTGTTATAAAAGAATGAGCCTGGCCCTTCCCTGCCCTCTGTTTCCCTGTAATCAATCTCAATCTCTCTCTCTCTCTCTCTCTCTCTCTCTCTCTCTCTCTCTCTCCTCTCTCTCTCCCTCTCCCTCTCTCTCTCTCTCTCTTTCTCTCTCTCTCTTTCCTTCTCTCCTTCCCTCCCTCCCTCTCTCTATTTCTCACACACTCTTACCATGAGGCCCAGAAGCCAATTTAGGCTCCATGTCTATGTCCTTGAACCTCTAGAACTGTGAGCTAAATAAGCCTCTTTTCTTTATAAAGTACCCAGCCTCAGATAGTTTGATACAGCAATATGAAAACAGACCAAGACACATGCTCTGTGTGCACCCTATACTTGACTCCTAATCTCCCTCATCACAATTGAAATTAGTAGCTTAGGGAATTACTTCGCACCTCTCTCCCACTCAACTCTAACCTCCATGAGAACAGAAATTACTAGACCAGCTATTTATTTTGCAGGGCACAGTGCAAAATGAAAATATGGGTCTTTTTACTTGAAAATTATTAAGAATTTCAAGATGGCAATAATCAAACATGAAAGGAGCCTGGGGCCCTCCTACCTATGTGGCCTTAAACCACTGTGCAGACCATATGCCCGTGAAGGTGGCTCAGGTCTTTACTGTTCAACGCTGGATCTGCAGCTCCCAGTCCAGGTCTTGGCACAGAGTAATTGCCAAATAAATATTTATGAGTCGATCGAATACAGGAGTTCTCTGATATTCTACTCCTCCTCTGGCCACCCATCTCCCGCGGCTTAAAGCCTGCTATGTCCATTCCTTTGCAACAGCTTTGCATGTCTTTCTTTAAAGGTCAGAAACTTCCTTGGCAGCTTCATCCAGAGCCACTAAGATTGAGATTTCTCAGAAAGTCGCAGCTGAGAAATGTATTTTTGTGTTTCTTTACGGGAGAGTCCAGTACATCCTTCAGTGAACTGTTTTTGAAGAGATGGGGAAAATCAATGCTTTCAGATAGCATTACCTTGCCCTGAATAGTCCTGAAGCCGCCCATGACTTACTGTAGAGGGTATAATTGAAGTGAGGATAAACTGCACACCATTTCAAAGTCTACTAAATTGAAACCGTTCTTTTTGTTGACACATGCTCGGGAAGCTGTAGATAATGTGATTTAAAATAAATACACTGGCCCAGTATACTTATATAATTGAAATAAATATGAAATAACCCAGAGAGTCCGCAGACAGTTGGGTAAATTAACCCCTTGTATACTGGGTGGCAGGACACTTGTCTAATAATGGTAATGTGGCGCCCAGAAGATTTGAGGAGGGAAAAGAGCGCACACACCCTCAAATGAGATGGCCACTTTCAAATATTGAGTTTTTAGAGACTTGGCCTGAATTTGTGTAGAAAAATTCTGCCAGGTGATAAATTTTCCCCTGACTCTCACAGCATATGAGCCTGATGAGTCAATCGCTCTTGATGCCTCAGGACAATGGCTATAGTGGATGGAGAGAAAGAGAGAGAGAGAGAGTGAGCGAAGAATCAGTCCTTCTTCCTCTTGTGGCTCCCAGGGAACAAAGAGGAAAACACCAAAAACCGCATTCAAATTTGTTTCATCTGAGCCCCTTCGAGCTCGTAGCTGAATGTGCAATGTCTCAGTCTCTCAGTCAGACTTCTCACTGTTGTAATCCAGAGCAACTGACCACACAATTTAGAGGAAGGAAGTTTTATTTGCTCACAGTTTTTTGGAGATTCTGGGTTCAATCCACATAAGGCCAGGGTCTGAAGCGCAGGGCATGGAGAGAGAGCATGAACAAAGCTCTGCTTTCACATTGCGGAGGCCAAAAGCAAGAGAGAGAGCAGAAGGAGGAGAGGACCTTATATAATCCCTAACGCCACACCCCCAGGGGCCCCTCCTTAGCAACCAAGACCCGTTTCCAACATTGCTACCTTGTGTCCATGAGGGCAAGGGGACATTCTAATGTGAAACCATTACACAGTCGGAATGTACCAGAAGATCCAAAGGGTTGGCTACCTGTCGGTTAGAGAAGCCTAACTGAGAAGCAGAACTACCAGGAGTGATGGGACAGGTCTGTCACAGGGTTTAGGTCACCAGTGATCGTGGGAGCCAGTTAGTGATCTGTGGAGGTGGTTTGCTTTTATGTGTGGTCCTGAAGTCAGCGGAAACCATGTAGGTATAAAGTAAGGGCAAATATGGACCAAATGGAAGCAGGAGAATATTTTGGAAACATAAGCTAGACCCCAGTTCCAGCTCTCACAGAAACCCACATTGGTCTTTCACCACCTCCAAGTCTCCAGCACCACTGATACAGATGACCTGCAGGGATGCTGAGGCCCTTCACCAGGGGCCACCCAAGACCCTGATCCAGGATTCTGAAAAGCTGATGGAGGAGCTGGTGCCGGAGGAGCTACGGCCCCACTGCCATCCACGCCAGTGAGTCAGCATGAGCTGCAACAGCACCTGCCTCTATCCCTACCTGCAAGCAACGCAAGGTGTCGGACACAATGCTCCCCTTCCAGATCTCACACAAGTCTCCCTTATGGCCAAGCCAAATCCAGAACCATGCAAGGTAAGGAAGCCGGAGAAATGGAGGAAAGGGACTCTGGGAAATGTCACTCCAGCTTAGCTAAGTGGATGCAATCCAAATTCCCAAGGGATGATATTTGGCCTACCGCCAAAAGCATGTTGCATCAGAACTCTTGAATACTCTTTGACTATGTAATCTTTCAGTCAGATACACCCTAACCCTAAGAGAGTATGACTGGAATTGGTCACTGGCCTACATTGGGTAGATTTGGGGTGTGTATATAGCAGTAAGTCTTAATTGGGGGGATTTCCCCTCCAAGGGGCATTTAGTAATGTCTGAAGATATTTGGGGATGTCAAACTAGAGTGTGGTACAGAAATCTAGTAGTTAGAGACCAAGGATGCTACTGAACATCCCACAGTGCACAGAACAGCCACCCATTACAAAGAAATACACAGACCAAAATGTCAGTGGTGCTGAGATTGAGAAGTCCAGGCATTGAAAAGAGAACCCGTCCTCCAAAGCACAGGAAATTAAAACAGAATTAATAAGTGGGAAAGCATTAAACTACAAAGCTTCTGCTCATCAAACAAAACCATCAAGAGCCTAAAGAGAAAGCCTACAGAATGGGAGAAGATCTTTGCAAGCTATCCCTCTGACAGAGGTCTAATATCTAGGATATACAAAGAACTTAAAAGATTTTACACTAAGAAAACAAATAACCCGATCAAGAAGTGGGCAACTGAAATGAATAGACACTTCACGAAAGAAAAGATACAAATGGCCAATAGATACATGAAAAAATGTTCAATGTCATTAGCAATCAGGGAGATGCAAATCAAAACTACTCTAAGATTTCATCTGACCCTAATTAGAATGGCAATCATTAAGAAGTCAAACAACAACAAATGTTGGCGAGGATGTGGGGAAACTGGGACTCTTCTACACTGCTGATGGGATTGCAAACTAGTTCAACCACTATGGAGATCAGTGTGGAGATTCCTCAGAAAACTGGGAATGGATCCACCATATGATCCGGCTATACCACTACTGGGTATCATACCAAAGGGATTGAAACTAGAAAACTACAGCAATATATGCATACCCATGTTCATAGCAGCACAATTCACAGTGGCCAAATTATGGAACCAATCTAGGTGTCCATCAACAGATGAATGGATTAAAAAATTATGGGAAATACACATAATGGAATTCTACTCAGCAAAAAAAAAGAACAAAATAACATCATTTACAAGAAAATGGAGCTGGGCGTGGTGGCGCACGCTTATAATCCCAGTACTTGGGAGGCAGAGACCGGAGGATCTGGGTTCACGGCCAGCCTCAGCTACTTAGTGAGGCCCTCTGCAACTTCATGAGACCTGGTTTCAAAATAAAGTATAAAAAATAGGGCCAGGGATGTAGCTCGGAGGTAGAACGCCTCTGGGTTCAATCCCCGGTACCGCAAAAATAAAAAAAAGAAGAAAAGAAAATGGAAGGACCTGGAGAACATTATGTTAAGTGAGATTAGCCATTCACAAAAAGAGAAGGGTCATATGTTTTCATTAATATGCACAACCTAGGGAGTAGTGCGGACACAAAAAGGACTCCGGAGGATGGCAGAGAACCCTCAGTGGAGCAAGGGAAGTAGTATAAGGGAAGGGGAAGGGCAAGAAATAAGTGAACCAATGGAATTACTATCATCAACAATGTGCACATATGAGAATATACCAACATCATTCTCGGTACTCCATATGCAGGGGGAGGCAATGGGGGACACTAAGAGCTGTGTGCATGTATGTTAATATCAAATTGGTATTCATTGTGATGTGAGACTACAATGCACTAATAAAAGTATGTTTAAAAAATGTAAAAAAAGAAAAGAAAAGAGAGTCCATGATAGCTTACAGTCCTTGTAACCCCATCTAACCCTGGCACTGAAGACACATGTATGAAAGGAGGCACAGGATTTGCAAATATATATATATATATATATATATATATATATATATATATATTTCAATCTATAAAGGAAAATAGTGTTTGTCCAGAAAAAGACATTAAGAATCTTTTTGCTTCTTGTAATTTCTTTAGGATATGTGACACAAAGTTATAATGACTAGAGGTAACCTCATTGCAAGACACCTACTTTGTTGGCATATACCTAGGTATGCACGTGGGAATGAGAGTTAAAAGGGTGGAGGGGAAAGACCATACACTCAATGGTGATAAGAAAAATGAAAGAAATGCCAGCCGTGGTGATGCACGCTTGCAATCCCAGTACTTGGGAGGCTGAGACAGGAGGATCACAGGTTTGAGGCCAGCCTCGGCTACTTAATGAGGCCCTCTGCAATTTAGTGAAACCCTGTTTCAAAATAAAGAATAAAAAATAGGACTGGTGGTGTAGTTCGGAGGTAGAATGCCCCTGGGTTCAATCCCCAGTACCATAAAAAAAAAGAAAAATGAAAGAAATAAAACAGAGTTAGGCAGTATAGGGCTATTGGGGCTAAAGAGGCCCCTTCAACTGGGAAGGTGGGGAAAAAAAGGTAGCGTTTGAGTCGGGCCCTAGATAATGAAGAGTCTGCCATGTTCTTGAGGGAAAGAGAGCTCCCAGAAGAGGGTAGAATAAACCCAAAGGCCCCCAGTCAGGAAATCAGTGTGGCTTGGTGCAAGCGAGGCTGGTCTAGGGACCAAGGGGGAGTGGCCAAAGAAGTCAGCAAGCACCAGAGGCGGAGTACCTTCCTGCATGTTCTACTTCCCCTACGGAGTTAGGGTTGGCTGACATTTCTATGGGTGGGTATAAGAGGATTTGTAAGCAGGGGATTGATTCAAACTAATTGACATTTTTAAAAGTCTACTCCCAGCCGGGCATGGTGGCGCACAGTTGTAATTCCAGTACTTTGGGAGGCGGAGACCAGAGGATCCGGGTTCGTAGCCAGCCTCAGCTCTCTCTCTCTCTTTCTCTCTCTCTCTCTCTCCCTCTCCCTGTCTCTGGCTCTCTCTCTACTTAGTGAGGCCCTCCGCAACTTCGTGAGACCCGGTTTCAAAATAAAGTATAAAAAATAGGGCCGGGGGCGTGGCGCGGAGGTAGAACGCCCCTGCGTTCAATCCCCTGTACCGCAAAAAAAAAAAAAAAGTCTACTCCCAGAGACTACATAGAGAATGGGTGTGGGGTAGGAGCTGGAGGGGGGAGGGAAGACAGAGGGCAACAATGAAGACAGTGTTATAAAGGGACCTTGTTTGAGGTCAGGCATCTAGAAAGTGGCAAGACTTAATGAGCCCACTTCCCTCCTTTCACAGAAGAGGTTCCTAGCTAGAGAGAGGATGCCAACAGGAGCCCTCATCCATGGCCAGTAACCAACCCCTCCCGGGTGCCACATAGCCTCTGGGCTGCCAACAAACAATCATTGTTAGATTTTTAAATGTTTTGCTAAATGCATCTAAAAAAAAAAAAAAAGACTCATTTTATTCACAGTCACTTTACAGCTGGTAGCTGTTAATTGTCATCTGTTAGGTTGGGCATCAGAATGTGGCATCAGAAAGTCTGTTCATCTGTCCTGGGCTCTGTCAGGCTTCCTTACGCTTCCCATCCACAAGCTGCCTCCTCACCCCTCTCCCAGAGCCAGCCCGGTGCCTCTTGGAAGCCAGACTCCTCTGGGAGGGGAAGACAATTCTTACGCATGAGGTTTCATTGGCTAAAGAAATTCAAACAGCCACCTGATTTCCAACTAGGAGCCTGGAGACATGGGTCCCGGTCCAGCTATGCCACCCAGCACCTCAAATCCTTTTTGTACAGAGGTTAGAAAGAAATAATTGCACAAATAAAGAAGGAAATAAGCCGGGCGTGGTGGCGCACGCTTGTAATCCCAGTACTTTGGGAGGAGGAGACCGGAGGATCCGGGTTCGTGGATCCTATCTCTCTCTCTCTCTCTCTCTCTCTCTCTCTCTCTCTCTCTCTCTCCTTAGTGAGGCCCTCCACAACTTCGTGAGACCCAGTTTCAAAAATAAAGTATAAAAATTAGGGCCGGGGGCGTAGCGCGGAGGTAGAACGCCCCTGGGTTCAATCCCCGGGACCGCAAAAAATAATAATAATAATAAAGAAGGAAATAGACACACAAAGACCTATGCTCCCTGAGCCTCGTCCTCACCTGTGAAATGAGGCTATTCAATACAAATGGTGAAAGATCCATCAAGGTGTTACCAGCTTCTATCTCTGAGTGATAAGATTCTTTTTCTTCTTTTCCTTGATCGGCGTTTGGTAATGTCTATAAAGGAAACATGTATCATTGTGTAATAGGAAATAAAAACAATAAAAGCTATCTTTAATTGGAGATAATGACTGCCTTGCCCACCTCAGCTCAAATGTTACTCTTCAAGAAATCCTTCACAGGCCGGGCGTGGTGGCGCACGCTTGTAATCCCAGTACTTGGGAGGTGGAGACCGGAGGATCCGGGTTCACGGCCAGCTTCAGCTAATTAGTGAGGCCCTCCACAACTTCGTGAGACCCGGTTTCAAAATAAAGGATAAAAAATAGGGCCGGGGGTGTAGCGCAGAGGTAGAACGCCCCTGGGTTCAATCCCCGGTACCGCAAAAAAAAAAAAAAAAAGAAATCCTTCACAGGTCCCCAGATGACATCAGTATCCCCTGAGATCTACTTTTGCAGGATATCAAAGGCTTTGTAGTAAGAAAACAAAAGGACATCGGTGAGCGCACTTCATAACAGCGAAGCCCAGGCAGACGTAGAGTCGTCACTGCCTTGTTAACCGAGAGAGACCCTCAGCTGCTGTGCATGGACCTTTATCACACATGTTGTTCTTTTCTTTTCTCACCTCTCCTTCTCCTTTCCCTTCTTCGTCCGCATTTTTCCTTCCTTCCTTTCTCTTTGCCAAGTACTTGGCCAAGGAAAAGAGTAGCCCCAGGTCTTGCTTGGGCCTGTTGGGATTCAGAACTGAAGAGCTTCCCGGCAGAGAGGGCTCTCAGACAGTCTCAGTGGCTGCTGTCTGCTCCCCTCATCTCTGAGAACCCAGCATGGGGACATTCATGAATACACCTAGACCCTGCCCCAGCTTCGCAACACCAAAAAATACATTTCATCCCAAATACGCTATTGCACACTCCCTGTTGCTTCTTTCATCAAGGGACCCATTTGGTCTTTTCCGAGGGTCTTCTCTATCCCAAGAATGGTGGGGGTCCTGGGATTCCAAGATGATGGGATTAGTGTATTCCTGTCTCCACAGGGCTTGTGGTCTGGTAGGAGAGAACAATATTAATCAGTCACATGACTATTTACATTCATTTGGGGGGAAAATGATACAAAAATTCAGTACAGGGTGCTACATGAGGGTGTATGATGGGATTTTGGCATAATCTGGGGATCTGTAAAGGATCCCTTGAAGAGTGATGTTGAGCTGAGAAATGAAGGATTAAAAGGAATTAGGAATTCAGAAGTCCAAGGAAAGGGCAGAATGTTCCAGAAGGGGAAAAAAACCCATAACACATCTTAAAAATGCAACTTGTGTAATAAATGAAAATGCAAAGGTGATAGAAAGGACCAGGAGGCTGGAGAGATGGGTGGAGCCAAAGCATGTGGGCCTTCTAAGCCATGGGAGAGTGGGGCAGAAGGCTTCATCCCACCACAGAGGGAGGACATGGGAGACTTTTCAGCAGGAAGATGACATGTTTAGAGTGTGTGTGTGTGTGTGTGTGTGTGTGTGTGTAATGTCACTCTGGCCTTTGTGTGATAAATGAATCTGAAAGCTGGCATGTGGCAAACTTCCAGGTATCCCCAAATCCTTCTTCCCTTCATCCTGGGCACATATTCAGTCAACTAGATCCTCCATTTTCCATCCTCCCTTACAGCCAGGTGTGGCATGAAAGAACATCTGGCCACAGTATGTGAGTCGAGGCAGCGTGTGCAACTTCCACTCCATGTTCAAAAGGGAAGCGTTTCCCTGGACTTCCTCTGCCTTTTCTGTGGGCTGGAATGTAGATACGGCAGTGTCCAGACATCGGCCAAGGGGATGAAGATAACATCCTAAGAAGTGGAAGAGCAAAAAGGCAGAAGCCACCTGGCCCCAGGAGACTTTCTGGGACACACCTGCTCACCCCCTCCAGACTGGTACCCAAGAGAGAAGTAAACTTAGATCTTGTTTGAGCTACCGTATTTTGGGGTCTCTGTAAAGCGTAGTCCTTATCCTAACCAAAATGAAAATATTATGTAAAATTCTTTGGTTGTAAACACCAAAAATTCACTCAGGTTAACTTAACAGAAAAGAAAGAAAATCACATATCAGAAGGCTTTGGCCTAGGACATAAAATCAAAGGGAAATTTAAAGATCCTGGCTTAGAGGAAAAAAATTAATAGATTGTCTCTTTTGGCACTGTCAATGGGACAGTCCAATAGCTGGTCATTTTCTGTCTTTATTACGTTCTGCTCAAAATTCAAATTCCTGAACCAAGAATCTGAATGCCTAGCATAGGTCACAGGCCCACCGGGCCCAGATGTATGGAATGGAGGCAGAGGGGAGCACCTCGTTTGATACTTCCTCTAAGGTTCTAAGGTTGTATGTAATGGAAATGGATGGTTCCCCAGCACAAATCATAATACCATAACCAGGAAACTAGGAACGAATGCCACCAGAAGAGAGCAGGAGCGGACGTGAGGCAAGCTGTCAGGAGGTTCCTCCGGACGTCCAGGCAAGCACGGACACTACCGCAGAGGAGGAGGAGAGCAGGGACGACAAAAAGAATGACTGATAGAAGAAACGTTTAGAAAGATGTAGTGCATGTTTACTGTACACGGAATCTCTGTCTTATAACACAACTAACTGGTAAACTATCAACCCCAAATCAGGATCACATTTAATTGAATTTCCAGTTCCAGGAAGAATGGAGTAGTTTATATTAGACTGACCCTGTGGTAATGACAAATAAAAATTCTGAACAAAATACAAAAGGAAGTCATAAAAAAATTTTTGGCAAAGTTTAGAAAAAAACATAAGAAGCCGGGCGTAGTGGTGCACGCTTGTAATCCCCGTACTTTGGGAGGTGGAGACCGGAGGATCCGGGTTCGCAGCCAGCCCCAGCTTTCTCTCTCTCTCTCTCTCTCTCTCTCTCTCTCTCTCTCTCCTCTCTCTCTCTACTTAGTGAGGCCCTCCGCAACTTCATGAGACCCGGTTTCAAAATAAAGTATAAAAAATTAGGGCTGGGGGTGTAGCGCAGAGGTAGAAAGCCCCTGGGTTCTACCCCGGTACCACAAAAAAAAAAAAAAATAAGAGAAAAGTAAAACTATCACAAAAATAAAAGTTACATTAGAACACCAAAAGAGGAAAATTGGTAACACTAAAATTGATACTGCCAGGCATGAAGAACTGGCTTAAGAAAATCGAGCAAGTATGAGGGGATGCCAGTTGCCTTAATATGATCATTACACATTGATAACATGTATTGAAGTATCTATCTACTTGCATAATGTACCTTACAAATATGTACCTGTGAATATGTATAATTATTATGCATAAATTAAAAATTTTAATTTAGAAAGAGAAAATTGAGCAAAATGAAATAGAAAAAACTATTAGAGAGAGAATAGTAGATAGGGAAGACAAAGTTAATAGTGCTATCTCTGAAGAAACAAAGAATGGGAAAACAATATAATAAAATATAAAATTCACTGGGCATGGTGGTGCACAACTGTAATCCCAGTACCTGGGAGGCTGAGACAGGAGGATCACAGATTTGAGGACAGCCTCAGCAACATAGCGAGACTCTCAGCAACCTAACAAGACCCTGTTTCAAAACAAAAAATAAATAGGGCTGGGGGGGTAGCTCAGAGGTAGAGTGCCCCTAAGTTCAATCCTCAATGTCACAGAAAATAAACAAATAAAATATAAAATTCAAGAAAACTTTTCCATGTAAAGGAAATCTAGACTGACAAATCATAGTGTCTTGGGAAATTTTTATGTAGATTAAGCAAAATAATATATATCCTAGTAAAAATTCCTGGGCTTCAACAATAATAAAAATCCTATGGACAAAGAGTGAGAAAAAAATCAAATCACAATTACTGGAAGAAATATCACTCTCGTTCTTAGACTGCTCCATGGCCACATTTATTGCCAAAAGACAGTGATATGAGGTCTACAAATTCCTTAAAGAAGCATAAATGCAGAACATTTTCAAACATGAACATGCTCAGGAATGTTATTCCCATCAACACTTTTCTCTACAAAGAAACTACTAAAATTTTATTCAACCAAGAAAATAATTGACAAGTTATAGTAAAAGAATGGGGAAAAACAACAAATAAAAGTAAATAATTGTGAGAATCATTGTTATAGAGCAGCATATATGAGTTATAAATCATAATATTACAGAAATCACAATAAAACAAAATCAGCAGAGAGGAGGTGTAGGGATAGATATATATTACAGATAATCCCATTGAGGCTAGCCTTTAATGTATTGAGGAGGAACCTTAAATTTATATTGCTAAATGAAAGAAGCCAATCAGAAAAGGTTATATGCCATATGATTCCAACTATATAACATTCTGGGAAAGGCAAAACTATGGAAAAACAAGAGGTTAAGTGGTTTCTAGGGATTCTAGGGGAATGAGGAAGAAATGAATAGATAGGACAGGAACAGAGGATTTTGAGGACAGTTCTGAAAGTATTACTCTGTTTGATACTATAACAGTAGATACACACTGTTAGACATTTGTCAAAACCCTTAGAATGTACAACATCAGGAATGAACCCTAATGTAAACTATGGATTTTAGAAAATAATAATGTACTAATGTTTGCTTACCAATTGTCACAAATATAGTACACTACTAGAAGAATTTTAAATTGGAAAAATGGGAGGAGGAGTGAAGGAATGTTTGCAAATTCTCTATATTGTTCCCTCAGTTTTCTCCATAAATCTAAAACTGCTCAGAAAATAAGTCTATTAATTTTTTAAATAGTCCCATTGAGAAATTATGAATAATATCATATATACCAAGCTCTTGAAAGATGGCATTTTTTTTTTTTTTGCGGTACCAGGGATTGAACCCAGGGGCATTCTACCTCTGCGCTACACCCCTGGCCCTAT